>JAXQGV010000032.1:0-15722 GCA_037040395.1 Aureobasidium sp. M94-06E | reverse complement strand
CTGGATTGGGAACATAAGCAACTCGACCTGGGCTGGGAGATATCCAAGATCTGGTCTGACTCAATGCTTGTCGGGTACGGGGCGGACGCTTCTCTGAGATGCTCACACTCAGGCCCATACCCCATAATAAAGCTTGCTCACGAAGGAGAAGAGTTTCGTTCGCGAATTCAGCATGAATTTGAGATCATACAAGACATGCACAAGACTACATGGCGATTGCCGATACCAAAAGTGGACAGCCATCCTTTGCTCGACAACCAAAGAATTTTTGGCTATCGTCTAGAGCCTTTGATCCATCTCGAAAGGGGAGAGCTTTCACGACGTCTGCGAGAGGTTAGAGAAGCCGTCCATCAGTTACACCAGGCCGGTTTTTCTCATGGCGATCTGAGCGAGAGCAACATGATGAAAAACAAGGAAGGAGCTATAGTGCTCATCGACTTTGGTTGCGCCGGAAAGATTGGCGCCCAGGCTCCATTGTCGGTACCTCGATGGATCTACGAGAATGCAGTCATTACTGCAGGCCAAGACCAGCAGGCACTAGAGCGAATCTCGGAGTCGAATTAGGGAACATAGAATTCATAAGATCTTATTCACAACTGTGCCACACCTTTACGTGCATGAAGAAAGTGAGAGAAGTTGGCTACATTAGTTCCCGAGGCGTTGTAGAGATGTTTCAGTTCCGCACTCATTTTCTATCGGCGTATCCTTCCGAGGTCCCTGGAGTGTACGATGACAAACAGCTCGAGAACTGCTATAGGAAGACCAAATGGAAAGGCAAGGAAACAGCTGCCGTGGCAAGGCGTTTCATGAGTGTCCAGCGTCTGTATCTCAGATATGCGGCCATGCACAAGCCCGAGCTCAGATGTGTCCAATATGTCTCCATTAAGATCTAACACTTCCCTGCCTGTTCACTACCGGGGTGCTCTTCCTGCTACATACACATTGCAGGCTTGATCGTGCCATCTTGTGATCTGCACATATCGTCCTCATGGCTTGTGATCGGCACCCCAGCCCGAAAAAACAGTTAAGAGAACCCTCTCGACTCCTCGGCACTTAGGCGTGCCTTTTTCGTTGCAGGGTATGACTGGACCTTCCCAAGGAATGCAACCGCACATAGACCATTGTCTGTAGTCTTGTTTGCTTATTCTGGACTATGATTTAGAAACATATGCTCCATGATCCGGCATTCTACTGACTGACCTTTAAGTGCCGTATCGGTCGCTTTCTGGAAGATCAGGCAAATGATGCGTTGATAACGACTCGTTGAAAAATATAAAGGATTCGAACGATTATAGCAGAGGAGTAAGATTCTGATGGATGTAGTGAACCCAAGGTCATGACACGTAGGGAGCCAAGTTTATATGATTCTTCTGTTGGCGCGCTTAGTGAGATCAAACTAAGCACAACTTCCCTGGAGCAAATCCAACATGCTCGACTGATGGTCCGCATATGCAAGGACTCTCCGGACAGTAGTCTGCAAGGTCATCCGAGGGTAAATTCTTCCGTTTGGTGCCCAAGCGAGGGGGCGTGAAGCAGCATGGTTCTTCTCGGAGAAGCTATTCGACGACTCCTGCAAATGTTTTTGTGCCACGAGCAAAGATGGTGGTCATGATCATGACGGTCAACATCGTTCGACTGGAGGCTAGAGTCAAAGATCCGTAGCATCAAGAGTCCTGTATCGAACATCAGAGGTCGAACCGTATGCATGACGAGTCATCGCAACGGTTGAACTGGGCGTAGAAAGCTTTGCAACGATAGGCCATGTCCGATTAGCCCGGGCTACATGCAGTTAACAATCAATACCATCATTCTCTCCGTCATTAATCAATGCACAACATCCGGTTTCTCCATTTGAATGTTCATTTGCTCCTCACCCCAATCGCTGCGGCTAAGCATGCAAGCGCGGGTCCCAAGTCACATAACAGGAGCTTTTGTACGCACAAGGCTGTGCACATTTTGGGGCAGCCTGAGACGTGGTTCATCATCAGCAGAAGCAAATTACAAAGCACCCAGGAGGTCGCAACATACAAATCGGCAACGCTGAAGGAAATGGGAAGTGATCAGCTTCGGGGGCTCAGGCACGGTGCATCACGTGTGCTTCTCACCCCGCCTCGATGAGTTCGACTGGTTCAACCAGGCAGACGCAAGACGAACATATGAGCAGTGAAAGATCTCATCACTAGGACCATTGACAAAATTCTCCTATTGATTTCGAAAAAGCGATGCATATCGGAAAGAAGAATCAAAGGAACAGGTGTTATCTCTATATCGTGCACGCTGGGACAGCCCTAGCTGTCTGTTGTTGTGATCATTTACTAGGAGGTACACGGAATCGCTGATACACAACAGTCGAGGAACATCACTGATGTTTCGCAGCGCGCTCTGGTACATACAGTGTGAGTCTGAAGCTGCGATAACCAGCCATATCCTAGGCGTCATGTCCCTGTCGTCGCAACATTCATCGCCGAGCAAGGTCACGAAGCAGGATAGCAACATAGTCTAGGCTCCATCTATTCTTCCCATCGTGCGGACCGAATTGCATCAGACCATCTCCATGCGCGGTATCTTGTTACAGGTTTCCAAGCTCAAAGATGGGACTGAGTGCACTTTCGCTTTCGAATCAGATGTCAGACCGTTCTCAGGCAGCCAATCTATCATTATGGTCGTGGAGTACTCAGACAAGATGAAGTACGCATTCCGACTCCCCTATCATTTTCGACAATCCAAGATCCGTGACCTCGTCTTGGCGACCGAGCTAGAACATTGGAAAGCTTTCGTACAAAGCAGTATTCCATTTGTACCACGATTAGCTGGTTATAGCTTGTCGACTGACGGTCCAATCGGGTTTCCTTCCATCGCGTACGAGTGGGTGGAAGGCAAGCCACTCTTATGGAACGACCAGACGCCGCACAATCCAGTACAACGGGAGAAGATAATCAGGAGTCTGGCCTTCTTCACCATTGAAACAGCTTGTCGATTGCAAAAGTCAGGTAAATTCGATCTCCCACCTTATTGTTCTTAGTCAGGCTGATGGAAAGGGAATAGGGGAGGCAACCGCTCAAGTGTATGTTACCCGAGCGATAGATCGTAAGATCAAGCGAGTCTTGAGTGGACAGCTCGCACTGCGAAGCTCATAGACTGCCTTCGACAGCGAAGTCTTATACGCAAGTATGTGATTCCCGAGCTTGATAGCTCGCCGTAGGTCATGGCTCATGGAGATCTTTCTGCGACAAACATCATCACAGACTCAGACAACAATCTCTCTGGGTTAGTCGCCTTGACATTGATTAATACCTTACAGTCAGCGCTGACCAAGATTTCTAGGATCATTGACCTTGGCTTTGCCGAGTATCTTCCCTTGCAATTTGCAGCGGTTTTCCCGGAAATCCTTGATCACGAATCATATCAAGATCAGCATGATATAGACGTCGCACCGGAGCTGGTCCAAAACCCCGAGTCATCGCTCGTTTGGCGGAGCAAAAATACCGAGACGAAACGTCGGGATCGCCAGCTGTTTGTCGACACAGTCAAAAACCTTTGCGATACATATGGAGACATTTGTGAGTCTTTCTATTGTGTTCTCACGTCGAAAGATGAAATTAGACGCTATTGGTGGTTCTTAGCGGTTAGTAATCAGAGATTGCACCAAGCTATGGTCAAGGTAAAATGGTTAGTGCATGGAGCGGAGTTCGCGAATGAGAACCTTTCGAATGAATGGCAACTATTTCAAATGGTAAATCCTGGTCATTAGTGTAAGATTGTTTGTATCGACTGCGGATCAGGACGGTCTGGTCAATTTGGTAATTCTAAGCTATTTATGTCTGATCGTTTGGGAACTGTCCTAGATATCACTTCGTCAGTACGCTTGCTGCTTTGAAAGACCATACTCGACATCCGACCAGCGACGCTTTTGAGCTTCGAAAATAATTTCTTACATCGGTTTCCGTGCGCTTGAAATTTGACAGAATGCCGGAAGAATGATTCAGCGACGAGAAAGAAAGCACCGAATAGACCCAAGGGCAGACCTGATAGTCGTACTAATTCAATCAGAACCATTCCGAAAGATGTGAGAATGAATGGCCACAAGCACATCTCGGAAGGGCTTACTAACCTGCAATCTAGGACTGAGAGCGCCTGGAGTCTAAAGATGAGAGCGTGTAAATTGTTGGTCATCATTGGTTGCATTCTTCAATCCAAAATCTTATAGTGTTCAAATAAGCTGTATCCTGATTTCAACATTTCCATTCAGCTCAGATGTTTTCTAGATGCAAACTGTATGTGTGTATCAGCGTGATAGGGAGATGGAAGCAGAAGCAGTATACATCAATTCATTACTGAATCTTCATATGGTAGTTTTACGTATCTCGAAAGACAGCGACACGTTAGAACAAGTGTTTGAGTCTTGAAACATCATCAGCATCTCGTATCACGTTGTAGACGGAAGCATAGCGTAAACACTTATGCCTCTCACAAGATCACTCAGACAAACACATACGTCCAGTCTATAAAGGGCTCGATCCCATCAGCCACCTTGCCTTACATAAACCCGTCTAAGCATTTGTGCTCATCTTAGATTGATCAGATGTTTTCCCACTTGTTTGCAGGTCTTTCCTTGGTAGCGCTTGGCATATCCCAAAGCTCGACTATCATCCCAGACTCGCCTACCCAGATATTGCCGTCGGATCCTGTTATTCTTTCAACCAAGCCGCTTGTTCCAGGGGGTAACGTTTGGTCAGCGCTAGTGGATTCGTGCATCGAGTCATCAGGAATCTCCGGAATAGACTGCGTATCTGATGCCCTCTCTGACCTTTTAGTGATTGCGGCCACCAAAGACGGTTATGAGAACAATACCATGGACATCAAAAACGGCACCTCGGCCGGAAAGCGGAGCCTCACTGGTGCAGAAAGATCTGGTCTCACACTCAGAAGCACTTCAGAAGGATCCAAAACCATGCAGGGCTCGACAGCCTCAATCTACAGTTCGAGGTCGACCCTGTTTGAACATATCTCGAATGGTACCCACGGGACTGTGCGAGCGGTAGCCAGCCTTGATGGCAGCAATGACTCGTCAGGTGAAATTCGTCGTTACCGAAGGAATGCCTTCTCGTATGGAGACAAAGTCCAGGGATTGAAGCTATCATATAGTGCGAATTGTGGATTCGTTCGCTTCAATGATCAGGCTTTGCAGAAACTGCGTGATCTTATCGGCACTTTCGTGCACTCAGCATCAACCAACACGCATTCGGACAAGTATGCACTAGAGATATTTAACATAGGAAACAACGTCAACAACCATATGTTAGCTACGCTGGTCGCCGAAGCAGATGTCTACGGAAGCGATTACGAAGAATATCAACCAGCACCACTGTATCCATTAGGGGGCCAGTGCTAGCTTCTCGTGGTTCTGATTGAGAGAATCATAGACAAAGTGCCGGCTTGCCATCAGTTTCCTATATAGAATCGGTTCTGACCATCTCCTGATCTGTCATATTTGTAGTGCTAATAGAAAGCCATATCTATGCTTCACTCTTCTGAATTGAAAATCCAGATCGCTTGTATTACGTTTCCACACCGCACGATCGGATCATGTTCTGCAAGAGCTCAATTGTTTCACAACAACAATTCTAAGTGCTATTGAGTCGAAATTCGAAGCCAATCAAAGAATCAATACTAATGCTAGCCCTCCATATTCAACTGGTCATTGAATCACATGGTCTTTCCACGTCTATAAGAGAAAAGATCACATCCAGCTCGAAGCTCGGCACAGCGGAGGTCAGGCTACGGCTGTTGTCATACTGTGCTCTCCTCTTTACCATTGCTCTCTGGAGGCTACATGCACCTACAGAAACAAAGTCATCTCTGAGATGGTCCTGACATTTCTTCTTGTGTCGGACACTACATGTGAGCTTTTCGCAAGGAAACCAGTTGGACTCAATCTATCGCGTCCAGAGGTCTGATTGAGAATGTAAGTTGTTACACCCTCACGATCATCCCGCGAAAAACAAGGGTTCGCGATATGTGCAATCGAATGTCGGTAACACGCCTCCATGCAGGTCCCCGCGACTTGTCGAAAGCGCTTGCAGTGGCAGTGACCATGCTGTTGTGTAACGGACGGTAACAGAAATCGACGGAGCACCGTGCACACTTTGGACTGTTCGCTCGCCAACCTCTTAGATATTCGATGATCAGTCTCTTATAGCAAGCAGTGTGAACTCTCCGGGGTTGCCATCTTGCGGTATCAACAGGAACTTGTTTCTGACGAGGGGTACGGCTTTCAGCTTTCGCGCTTCGAGAAAGCCTTGGCACTCGATTGTAGAGTCTGGTTCCAGTGGGACGTCACATCATCATAAAGAAATGTGGAATCTGCAAGCATCGGTCAATATCGGCTACTTGCTCTTGATGCCGTCTCGCAAGGGAATGGTTCCTGATTGACACTGAGGTCGAACTGCGGCAAGTCACCGGAGTTGACGTGTTTCAACACCAGATCTTGCGTGATGACAGTCATCACACATTGTCGCACTGCAGATCCTCATCTTTGTGTGGAAAAGATCTTCATCAACATGCACAGCCGTAGCCAGTCATAGGCCAGATTCAGGTATTGTAATTAGACGATTGAGTACCTGTATCTAAGCTGTATGCAGACCGATTTATCGTCTACGACTACAGCCATCTCATTTGAGGCGTATCGGGCTCAGATAACAGCGCAACAGGAGCTAGAAGCAATCAAATTTAGAGGTTGTCAACCTTGCGCGATTGATCTTGCCTCCAAGGATGACGGGAAGCGGTCTTCCTTGGATGCTTCCCATTCCGGGTATCATCCCACGATCAAACGGCATAGAGACTTCCTGCCAAGGATGACAACCTGTGGATATCAGAGCTGGACCTTGGAAACAATGCTCTTCAGGAGTGCTCGAGTGTCTGGTTGGCCGCAGCTTGCACGTCTACCATAAGTCAGTGGTCCATCATTTACCGAATCGCTTTTTTGATCCAAAACATCCACGATCATTCTCGGTCAGTCAAAGCTGGAGTATTTGCATCAGGTATGCATCTCTCTCGACAGTCATCATGTGTTCACGATCGACGATGAAAGATTGAATTGCACCTTTGCTTTACGCTATTTCAATGCCCAAGACAACCCGGATTGCTCTCACGGTATTTTGGAATCTTCGACAAATTTGTTCCCGGTCCCCAATCCATCGACCTGATATACCGTGCTCTGCTTCTGTCGAGGCGGGACGGGTCTGGCCACGACACAGCTTAAAAAGTCATATCATCACGATTGCACAGGCTTCAAAGAACATGCTGGCTATAAAATATGGTCCTGATCAGAACGTGGATGAGTATCTTCAAGAAGGTCTGCTTCTTTCTTTGTTCGCTCAGAATGCCAAGTCGCTGACAAACGAGGTAGAGTATCTTGGAGGAATTCTGCTCGCCTATCCTGCACCTCATAGCCAGATACCACAGCCCAACTTCACAGAAGACTCAAACACGAATGTGAGCCTCGTGTGTCAGATGATAACGACTTAGAAACCGCTGACAATGTTGCAGTGTTCACAAGCCAGCTTTGACACTCATCAACAAAACTCAGCCCTCTCTGGATGGTCAGGTGACTTTGAGCAAAACCAAAGGTGGTTCCATCTGGATATCAATCCCGAGCTTACTGTTAGCGAGCTTCAAGGCGGCTCAATGAACTCATGCGTTGACCATGCAGAAGATGTCTCGACCCTTGCCCCAGATTGGAACGATAAGGCTGTGGATATGATTGGGAATGCTGGTCCTATATACTCACCCTATCACGACCAGTCATCATTGTCGAGCCACGATGAAGGTCACCACAACTTGGGCTTGCCGTGGTCTGAACAGCCTCCTGTATTCTCTTGCAACATCTTGCCACAACGTCGCTCGGTGTGTGGGCCGCACTCTCAGTGTGCGCCACCTCAGCCACTCTTTGGTGTCACCAACTATGCCGCACGCACACCCTTGCAACTACACTCTGAAAGGTTGTTTACTCCACTACAAAATCAGGACATGTTTGACATGGCGATACCTTGCCCTCTTACAGACACAGTGTCGTCGTTGTAGCAGAGCAACACGACCAACTTTGTGATATCTAGATCAGACGGACCGGTTAAGCCTGACCATATCTGGAACACTGCACTAGATGCTTGTGGTCTGGTGACCCCAAACTTTGCATATCTTTCCACTCAATCTACGCATGGAGATATACGTGACCTTGCTCCTTCCTCCAGGACCAACCATTTCGGACCTCCGTCGGGTCTAGCTAAGCAATCAGTTGAACGTATATCAAAGCTCGATCGCGATGCCAGGAATGAGTATTTGCGAGAAGCTCGTCGACATGGTCTGTCCTACAAGGACACCAAACATCACGGTGACTCTACTGAAGCCGAGTCCACTCTGCGTGGCCGTCATCGCATTCTGTCCAAGCCTAAGGAGATGCGTGTCAGAAACCCGCGATGGAATTACCTGCGACTGGAAATTTACCAGAGACAACATCAGGAAATCCCAGAGTTGCCTTTTATCCAGATAATGCATACTTCTGCCTTTACATATACTGCCGCCCGCGGTGCCGCTCAAGTCGTCCTAAGTCTCGAAAAGCAAAGCAGAAAGATCTGGCCCAGCGTCTAAACAGTCTTAGCTGGTTGAAATGCAATCTAGAAGTGTAACAACGTGGAGTCAGGTGCTAAAGATGTTTTGGCAAAGAGCAACATATGAATTCTGGCTATGTGGCGCTTTCGTCTTGCTTCGCTGAGATAAGCAGGAAGAACAAAATTGGCGGCGGTTTGCGGCTTACAGCCGGCTTTTCTGGATTTGAGAAGTCTATGAGAGGCCTGTCGTATTCTTAACAACCCATGCCAATGGAGGCAGAGTGCTAAAGCAAAGTGATGTTTTCACAACTTTCTGTAGCACCATATGGAAAGAAATCTGGCGATTCGTGAAACTGTCTTGTACATGCCGAACAGGCTATGCAAATTGCACCGTCTTCAAGGAACTAGATCTGGTTGTTCTTGAACCACGGTCTTTGAGTTTCGCACTGTGCACACAATCCATGTAGAAGTTTTTTGCTGTGTTTGATGCAATATACGACTCTAACGCTCACCTGCTCTCAGGTCAAGCAGGCGCGAACAGCTTACTACCCAGTCAACGCATTTCAGGCGTGAGGTGATTATCGTCGGGCTAAGCCGAGCAATTGTCAGAGAACACGATACGCAATTATAGACTGTGTCATGAATAAGGTACCTTAACAACACAAGCAAGGAGATCGTTACAGAACTTCGCCTTGGTTTCCTGTTACGTTGCTCTGTGTACACCGTAAATTCACTCTAAGCTTTTTCGTTGACTAGTCTCCTTCTTCCGTTCATCACGGACACATCTCAAAATACACTTTTAGGTATACCATTGGCCATCGAACCTATTAGCTATAATCTCATGATCATATAGGAAGCTCTGAAGCAATATTGTACCTCACGAGACTCATAAAAAAGAGTGCTCTAAAGGTCTGGTAGGGAAAGAGACAGCCAACTTCTTTAGCGTTCAAGTGAGCTTGAAACGCTGGTTTTACGCTAACTTGTCTCAATAGGCAAGCTAGCCGAACTCGAGAGCGATTCATAGGACCCAGCGATTGGAGCATGTCTTGAAGCAAAACCACGAAGGGATCCACCATTGTGGCCTCCTTTTCTCCTCAGATGAAGCTAGCAGATCGGAAGTACGACAACCATGACAAAGCACTCCTTGCCGCACTCGTAGCCTTACAAGATGAGGGACTCTTTGACGAGCGAGCATCTTTTTTACATGAGCCGTAAGATCCTCCCACACTTGATAAACACCAAAGTTCCTCATCATGGGCTGGTACAACGATCTGACAGAATCTCCTCTGCGCTTCAGTTCTGACATATATAGCTTTAGTAGCTGTGTTTCCCAATTACGCCATTTCGCTCTATCCAACAGTCTTTACTTTTCTCTCGAAAGCACTCCATTTACGCCAGGTTCCCGTGGAATCGGTAGACAATCTCCAACGGTGTCTCTACCATCACTCGAGCACCCTTGCATACTCTTTGCCAGTCAATCTCGGCACCTCACTCTCTTTACTTCTATATCTAACCACAAAGAAAACATTAGACAGAATGCAGTTCTCCATCTTCACCATTATGAGCGTTCTTGCTGCTACTGCAGCTGCTCTTCCTACTGAGAAAGTCCATCCCAAGAGAGGTACCATCTCTGTTACTCCTCACGTTGAGTACAGCTCCAGTGTTGGCGTCCTCGGATGCAAGATCAACACCAATAGAGTCGCCTACTGGCCCATGAGCGTCGACTGTGACAATATGTGTGTCAAGGTCAGCCTTGAAGGTCGTTCTCTCCATCTACTCCGTGTCGACCAGTCTGGAGGTGCCTACGACATGAGCTACGATGCATGGAATACTCTTGTCACAGGCAAGAACGCTACCGTTGCCCCAACCATGGGCGGTGGTGTCGACATGGAGTATGAGAGCGTCGACATGAACGAGTGCTCACATCTTCTTCGCGATTTTGACGGCAAGCTTGCATTCTCCGCCGTCAACAGCATGAACTTCATCGCTTCCTGCATCAGCGAGCCCAACAGCTGGGTTGCTAAGAACTACGGTCTGTGGAACATCTACAACTCCATCTGTACCAACGGTGTTGATGAGCAGTGCACTTTGGACTTGAGCGTCAGCAACCAGCCTTCATGCGAAAACACCATCCTCGGCATCGACAGTCCTCTCAGCGGCCAGAACGTTACCGACATCGCATATGTAATGGAGCTCGTGTCGCTGCTGTCTAAGTCACGCCCAGTCGTTTGACATCTTGATTTTCCACGACTCCTTAAGCCAGTCACTCACTCACCCACACTTCTTCTTACTATTCTTCCGTTTTGAAGACAGTGGCAACTCTCTTGACTTCTTTGCCGGTTATGTCCCCCAAAATCGCCTGCGCGCAGGCCGCACAACTTCGAACACGGTATATTGGGTGCTTCTTCTTGCACTCACTGGATCTTTCGGATATAATTTTGAGATAGGTTTGTGACTCTTTGAAACAAAGAGAGAGACAGGAGAACTTCTATAGGAACGAAAGAATCAAAATGCTATTTATCACAAATTCGCTGCCTTTGGTAATGGCTGACGTTGGTAAACTGAATTTTGTCTCTTCGTTGTGTGTCTCAGCAGAACAAAGTGTAAGCGTTATTATGTGTAATGACATGTGGATATGCAGAGCATGATGGCAACGCGATGCCAACAAGTGTAGGCTTTGTCGTTGCAAAGCCATCGCGTTCCTGTTGCTAATCCCGTAACGACACGAGGTCACCATACACAAGTCCTGGAACCAACAATTCTTCTGACGGAATTTACGATGATCTCGGGAAGGTCTTTCGAGAAACTGAGGGCTGGTGGAGTCAGTAGTGGCTCAGCGCCTGGACAAGGTAGGGGCGGCCAACGACCAGGCTGTGTTTTACCAAGTCATCTACCCTAGAAACCCACGAATGAGACTACATTCACATCACCGATATCGTCCGCAGCTCTGAAGTGGACGTCTCGATAGTCATGACAACACATGCTATCCAGACCCATGCCTGACGAGATATATCCCGGCACCAACCCCTCGAGCGTATAGCACAGGCACACCGCAAATAAACAATCCACAACGCAGAGCATCAGTTGCGGGCCTCAAAGCCTCCGCCAGTTTATTACCACCCCACCGCTGGTCCCGTCGTCAAATTACGTACTTTGAGCTCTTGAACAGCTCCAAACTACGTGCGAAGGACAAATACACCGCACGTTCCTCCATCGTCATTTTACGTAGTTTGAGGTCGCTGGACGACTCGAAACTACGTAAGAGGTACCAATTCATCCCTGTAACTGTTCACCTATTCGAGAATCATACATCCACCTAGTACCATATGTTCGACTCATTTCCCGGTAACGATTTGTCGACCCAAAGCTCAGTTCCTAGCCTGGACTTTGCAGGCAGGAAGTAAACACGGTGTGTTATCGATCTTTTGACTACATCATTACCCTCCCTCGACAAAGCTCGATGCAAAGTGTGATGGCATGATGGACTGGAGGGAAATGATGGAGGACTTGAAATCCACCACGATCCCCTACGGCACAAGGATGAAACTGTATTCCCGTGTTGCTGATTATCCGAGATGTCGATTTCTCAAGCGCCCGAGACACCTACCAGCTATACGAACAAGACCGAGAACAGCACACTCGAAACCACGTAGAGTGCGCGACTCCAAAGCTGATTCTATCTCTGCTTACGTAGTTTCAGTACGTTCCTCGAGCTCAAACCACGTAAGAAGGACTGCTCAATTGCTCGCTCCATCACTGGTTCCTGTAGTTGGTTGAGACTACGTGACGAGCACGTGCTCATCACTCGTTTCTTTGCTGGCTTACGTAGTTTCAAGTCGTTCTGCAAATTGAAACCACGTAAGTAGCAGGAGTTGAACGCAAACCTCATGTCTGGCGTAGGTCACTCCATTTTGGAGCACAACTCGGGACTACGTGAGACGGATGAGTTCTCGCTGGCAGCGGCCTACAGACTTGAGCACCACACATGCCCTACTCCGTGCATGAAGTCAATCATGATAGACCAAGCTTACACTTGGTAATAGATCGATCAATTTGGTATCGCAGGATTGTAGTAACACAGATCTCAACACGCTATTTGCCGTAGTCATTGGAAAGCTTGCGTCCACCATGAGCGGCCGAGCATTTTGACAAAATTACACGTCCGAAGCTAGTATTTGTCATCATGTAAATTACATGTACAGTAATCCGACCGTTCCTCTATTATAACACAAGTGGCGCGTGATCGACAAATTGCTTGAAATACAGTGGTTAGGACCTATGGAAATCGAATGCATAGCAAGCACAGAGATTGTATCCAAACATGATGTTGCTGTCCTTGGTGACACTCGGACTTTTTGTTCGGACGATCTTTTACACAATGCTTTCGCGTGCTTTCGCGCACCGCGCTCAGCAGGAGCGATTGCATAAAAGTGGAGAGCAGTCGACAACGACACCTGGCCTTTGCATACCTCGACAAATAAAGGGCGTGAGGCGAACGTGTATCTCACCTATCTCGTGGAGAACTACCAAAAGCTCCCCATGATCATTGCATTTGTACATCCCCACAAGTGCACTTACCCACAAGCATGGCATACAGATGCAGAATCCCATTCCAATGTTGAGAGCTTGACGTCTCTCAATACCAGTTCTTTCCTAAGCAACGGCTATGCCAATCTCCGATGCATCGCCATCCCTGGATATCCAGACGAGAATCAACCGTTCCGCGAGGAACATAGAGAGGGTAGGAGCGCAGAACACGCATTCGGGGATACATGGAATCAGATATTCGAAAGCAATGGCGTACCAAAGGTGGTAGGTACTCCATGCTGTGCTCATTTCGCGGTGTCGCGAGACTAGGTGCACAAGCGGCCCTTGGAGTTCTACGTCGGTGCCTTGAGGTGGTTGCACGACACACCTCTCGACGATGCCACAAGTGGACGCGTTTTTGAATATCTGTGGCATGTTATCTTTGGGCAGGACCCAGTATAGTAAGTAGCCCAGAAGCTTAGCCTGAGAGGTCAGCTGATCATGTTCTCTAACAGTTGCCCTGACTCTGAACAATGCTATCACGATGTTTATGGAAAGGCCTTACAAACATGAGCTGTCATGACACATGAGCATTCCAGGACCATAGTGACTGGACTCCGGCTAGTTGATGATTGTGTACGATCAAGCAGATCTTAGGGGGAGAGCTAGCAGCCCAGTCCGTACTTAAGTGATTGTTCTGTTCCTAGTAGGTGGAGGAAGAGGTGGTCTGAGTTGCTGACGTTGACTATGCGTGTTCTGGAAGAGCGATATACTCACGCGTGGCGAGTCCTATCTGAAATTGTTAGACAGTCGGACAGATTAGAGAGCTTCAGAGAGAGTTAGCCAGACGAGGAATTCATCAAGAAAACTCGCCGTACAGAAGATATGTGTGTTTGCCTGGAAGTAGACGTGTTGCCAGCTTTCCCGCTAGTCTTTATATCATCGCGATCATCCGACCAGAAAAAACAAATACGAACGCTACCTGCTTTCGAAAGTATGACTATTTGACAGTCTTCACAAGAAGTGTATCTAAGCACTAAGTTGCTTACGGATATCTCATTGCCCGGCCTCGACAGAGAAAGAACAATGCATTTGTTGGAAGCATTGAAGTAGTCCAGAGCATCTAGACTGATGACCTTGACTGGGAACTAGCATCCATCCTGAAATTTGCAAAAGATACGTGTAGTCCTGCATCCATCGAAAGCAGGTCAACGGACAGGGGCATAACAAGAAGATCTTCTTAATTAACCGCTTTCACTGTTTGTCGTTGCTTGAAGAGTTCGATAGCTCATATTTGACCAAAGCTGTTTAGTTCATCGATGGGTTGGGTGAAAGTAGGAATATTGAAGAATCTATTTCAGCCGAGAAACCAAAGGCGATCAACTTTGATTATTCTAGTTGTCGAGGCCACACCAAGATGTTGGGTACTCGTGACAGCCAGAGTAGGATGAAAGCGTATTGCATATGACAGATCGTCAGTGCCGTCTTTGTTGTCCATATAGGAGGATGTGCCCTGGAGCGAAGACAGCGGAGGCAGCGAGCGATAAGAAGTCCAGCCGATTGACCGTCACTTTGCAGACCGATGCGCTTGGTCCGTGCATGATTTCTTACTACGCGCCGCGCAGCCGCGAAGCCGACATTCATGCTTTCTTCTACTTTCTTCTTTTTTCTCACATCAACCACAAAAACAACAACGACGACGACGACGCTGGCGACAACGACGTTGGTGACGACGACGCGTAAATTGTCATATCTCATCCAACTTTTCATCTCTTCTTTATGCGTCTCGCTTCTCTGTTCACGCTGCAAACGGCAACACCCAAGCGTCAGCGGCTAGCGAGTCTCGCCGTTTGTGATCCGAGCACTTACATCAGAACACAAGGTTTGCGCTTTACTTACTACATCTGCCCGAGATGGTGCAAGACGTACGAAAGAAGTCAGCTGCTAGGTCCAAGCAAACAATACAGCGGTGGCTNATGTCCACCATTTCCCGGAACTGTTCAAACAGGCTCTTGACCATTATAACAAGACTGACCCGGATGCTTCGTATGAATACGCACCAGCAGCATCTCCATCTCCGTCTGCTCCAAAAAGGGTGTTCGACGTGAAATGCAAGTTCAGTCTAGAAGGTCAGAAAGGTATTGAAATCAAGAGAGGAAGCAAGCATGCATTCAACTTTACAATCGACGATAAGCCCTACACAGCAGAAAATCTTACAAACAACCTACCACACAGACAGAATTGGCAGTCTATAGATGCCTGCTCTGTACCTTCATCTCCTGAGATAGGGTCGACAAGCACGGTTGAGCGTGTTGTAGCACATCTCACTGAGACTGCATCCCGTTCCGCGAAATCTTTCCTGAAGGCGATGCAGGATCGACCTCTCCTTGTCGAGCCTTCTGCTGAACCGGCTGTCGACCAACCCTGCATATTTAGCTATGGAGAATGCTGGCGCAAAACACTCAATTGTGTCGACATCCATGCAGCTATCTTAAGAAGTGACAGCAAGGGCACAGTGTACCGTACAGACGACTCGCATCGCCCAATCCGGACTGACGTCGAATTTTTGTGGTCGCTTGCTTTGCTCCA
>JAXQGV010000022.1:0-62991 GCA_037040395.1 Aureobasidium sp. M94-06E | reverse complement strand
CAGACGAAAGCCCTTCGGTACTACAGTTCATACACCTTTACCAGTAACCTCATAGAAAGCGGTTTCTGTCAGAACAAAATAATCGCTTTACAACTTGGGACACACCCGTCAAGTGCTCGGCCTCCGAACTCGCCATCTTCGACCCACCTTCGTCACAAACCTGCCTCCAGTACCTGGAACCATACCTACAAAGCAGTGGTGCAGGAGCCAACCTCTTGAATCCGCAAGCCACGGCTGGCTGCGAGGTTAGCCAGTACAAGACTGGAGCAGACTATCTCCACACACTCAACCTCACCGCCAAGTCGTATGGTTGGAGAGATGCAGGTATTGTGTGTGGATTTGTGGTGAGTGGATATGCCTTGGTGTTTTTGCTCATGAAGTTGAGGACAAAGAAGTCCAAGAAGGCCGAATAGCAGATTGTAAAGGCACGAGGACAAAAAAAGATGAGGTTGATTTTCTTGATAGATAGTTTTTTTTTTTTTTCTTTCTGGGAATGGCTCCGATTGGCTCAAGATAGAAACGCGCCTCTTTGCTTCTCTCTCTCTCTCTCTCTCTCTCTCTCTCTCTCTCTCTCTCTCTCTCTCCTCTCTAGATACTACTCAAAGGAAAGGTAAAAGCCAAAGCCAGATGGAGTAAACAAAAAAAAGAACGGAGAAAGAGAGATGGACCGCGAAAAAAAGAAAGAAAAAAAGAAAGAAAAAAGAATAGAAGAAACATACAGCAATCGAGCAAAGACAAAAAAGGGGGGACAAAAAAGGAAAAAAGAAAAACGAAATACCGAGATGAGCAAACAAAAGAAAAAAAGAAGAGAAAGGAAAAACAGGGAAACCACTGCTTGTTCAGTCTCATATGTTCTTACGGGCACTGACACAAATCAAAGGACAAGTAAAGGCAAAGAGCAACAAGAATGAAGACAGAGTGTGTACATGTGTGAGCAATCATAACTTCGTTTTGTTCTCTCAATCTAGCGGCTTTTCGAATCGCCAGACCAAAGGTCTCTCGTGTAAAGGACCGAAAGATGCAACCCCTCCGATGTAACAGTGTCTTACTTCTTCTGCATCCCAGCAGCCTGGACGTACTTTGCAAAACTCAAGTCTTCGCCAGACATTTGGTCATTGCCTGCAGCCAAAGCTTGTTGATATCGTTGTTGCAAGCCTTCTTGACTGATATCCTCATCTTCATCTCTGTCGACTAAAGCTCCATCATCTTCATCCTCTTCTTCCGCCTCAGAAACCGTTTCCGGCTCCGGTTTGGGTGTTTTTGATTTGTTTCCTCCCACCCTCATATCTTTCATCATCCTTGCAACTTCCTTTTCACGATTTGCTTCTTTTTCCTTTTCGCGTTGGTCGCGACGACGGTCCAGATCGGCTTTGTAGTCTTTGTTGAATTCTTCGCGTTTTTCTTCCACGGCTTCGAAAAAGGCATCGATGCCAGCACCGGTCATACTACTCACACCCACCACACTCAGATTGTTGTAGAATTCTTCGAGAACCAGACTCATACTGTTGAGCAAGGAACCCATGTATCCAGAACCTCCGGTTCCGGTTTCTGCTTCTTGTTCTTCTTCGCGGCGGAGAGCTTCTTGGAAGGCTTCAAAGTCGCGCATCCAATCTATGGCTTCTTCTTCTGACTTGACGTCGTTTTTGTTGAAGACGAGGATCATGGGTAAGCGGGTTTTGTACATGATGGAAATGGCGTAGAGCATGTTTGACATGAATGTTGAGGTGGAGGCAGTGGTGCGAGGAGTATCAATCACATAAGCCAGAACGGTGGGGAAAGAAGACGCCAGGGAGGAGAGTAAGATGCTTCCACTGGCACTCCACACAAACACCTCGATTTGGCCTGGTGTATCGACCAAGACATGTTTGGGTACTTTGTCTTCTTGTCCCTTCTCTTGATGCTCGGGCAAACAGCGCTTTTCGAGGATGCCTAGGACTTGATCGATTTTTGTCGCAAACAGGTTTAGAGAGGTGAGGATACCGCCGTTGGGACCGAGGTTGTATTGTTTCATGACTTCGCGGTAGTTGACGCTGTCGCGAATGTCGATGTTGGAGTCGAAGGGCACTTTGCGCACTGCCGGGTCGAGGTTGAGCACGTAGGGTGGTGTTTGTTTCGAGTGCAGATGTGAATTGATGCGTTGCATGAAGGTTGTTTTGCCGCTTCCTGCCATGCCCACACAGACGATTGTTACTGGTGGCTGGGCGCCTGTGGACGCTGTAGTCGCAGAGTCCATGGTGAGCGTGCGGTTGTGTGTGTGTATATTTTTGTGTATGAAAGTCAAGAACGACGAACTTTTGAGTGACGAAAATCATCATTGATGGCCGCCAAGTGCACGGTCCATCCGAGCTTGCTTCTCCGCAGCTTCCATCTCTCACTCCCGAGCTTGATATTACGTTCGTATACCACTCATTCTTCATGGAACATGTCATATTGGTATAAGCTTGTTCTATACTGCGCTGAATCGAGCTTTATGGCATATCAACCCTCAATGTCCCAAGCCAATGCCCGATCATCTTCCGTCTTGAGTATAACAAAGGCTTTTCCATCTTCAAATCCTTGCACCAGAAATGCAAACCAGGAGTCTTTTGAATGTAGAAGCGCTTCCCCAAAAGCGGACGCAAGAAAAGAAGCTGGTAAAAATCCAGTAATAGTCGTTTTCGTCAGGTTCTGTATTGCCGTGCCATTATTCGATCCATCTGGTCCATCAGTCGTGGGCTTTGAGGAGATTGTCGGAACCTCGTAACGACTGATAATTTCATCGACCAGATCTCCCTGCTGTATCCTTGGAGAATTGAGAGCAGCGAGGGAGATCCATTCCAACAACTCCACTAGATCATCTTCGACATCCGGGGTCTTGGAAATTCCAGAAGGAAAACCAGGTACCAGCACTTTTTCCAGGTCTTCCATCTCTGCCTTGACTTCCTTGATCACGACTTCTTTGCCCAGCGTTGCATCATTCTCAGCGACTCCTGCAGCCGTGATGTCGTAGAACAACCATGAGATGTCACCGACAAACACTGTCTCTGCAGCCCGGAGTACACGTTCAAACCCCTTCTTACCAGCAAGCATAGAAGGCAACCTCAAACTAATCTCAATGCGAAACTTTGAAGTGCCATGTTTCCTGGCATGAGGGTCTGGGATAGCAGTTCCGGTAAGGCCAGCTCGTTCATAGAGTGCGCGATCACAGGTTATGCTTAGCACACCATCGATCAATGTAAAGCTTGCTTCTGAAGAGGTCGTTTCCACTTTTAATGGTGCAGACAGCAGTAATACATTTCCGGTCTTGATGTGTTTGGTGAAAAAGTCTCCTGTGAGAAGTGAGAGGAGCGGCATGCTTAATCGCGCATATTTTGATCGCGCCGAGGTCGTGTTGATGTTGAGAAGAGAAGATGAGGGTGAAAGTAGGGTGACAGTGTGGTAATATGGTAGATTGTGTAAAAGATTGAATGGAGTCTTTTTGGTCGGGAGTTCGGAGATGTTGTTATAGGAGGGAAGTTTTGTGGTGCTGAAGTAGCATTTTGGCGTTGGTAGGTTGGAAGATTTGCCAATGTCCAACATCGTGAATATCCTCACAAGATCCCACCTGCTATAGTCTTGAGTAAGGTGCTCTTGTTGGTTTCTGATCAAATATGCCTTCCTCGGCTGGTCTTCTGGGCAACCACGAGATTGATGCGTGAGTCGTTCTGGCGAGACAATTTGATGACTTCTTCAATCGCTTGGATGGGTGCTGATGATATCCCTGACTCCAGGTCTAGATATCACAGAAATTTCTCGGTTTGGCAAGATCTTGATTGATAGTTTCGTGTGTGAAATGTAACAGTCTAGAATATTTTGGTCTGCTCAATTGAAAGCATGCACAAAAAGGCTTGGCATCTGCTCTCGCTGTAGAGCTCACCCTGGCTGATTATGAGATGTTGCATTGACATCTGCGACCATGTGCAAATAGCTTTTGCAGATGTTTACTATCTGATAGAGCTTGTTCAGATTTACGCTGCATCTCTGCATCGAGAAATTCACGATGATTTGCCCAATTCGAGCGTAATCCTAGAAATGCGTGGTGATTCAGTCATCCCGCAGATAACACGCCCTATTATCAACTTGCAACAAGTCTACCACTAGATCGATCGAGTATGTAGGTATATATATATCAAATAAACAGACAAATACAAACAGGACAACCACCGCCAATGCAAAAATATGAAGACAGCCAACTCCGCGACCATGCAAATATCAACACTGTAACTCAGGCAGCCTAAAGCTTTGCCTTGGGAGCGCCATCTTGGATCGCGAGAGCAACAACGACAGCAATATCGTCAGGTTTGCCGCCGTGATACTCCTCATTAGGGAAATACTTATGAACCTCTTTCGCAAAAGGACCATCTCTCCGTGTGTCAAGGCCGGCGATCTTGGCATTACGCATAATGGAGTAAGCTATCTCGGAAGGCAATTTAGAGAGATTGTCGACCTCTTTGGGGTCTCGTAATTTGTCAGCTTTGACGATGGTTTCTTTTGCAGCAGCAGCCCAGTATCCGTGCTTTTCCATGATGGGCTGAACGATGTTGAGGATATCCATGCCTGATAGGTTGTCTAGGACACCGTCGGTTGCGAAGATGACGAGTTCACCGTGATGTAACGAGTGATTCGTCACGTCTGATTGAGCGGGCGTCTCTGATATTTGGGCACTGTTGCCAAAGATGCGGTTCTGAGCTTGCATGCGAGGGGTGAGCTTGCTAAGCTGATAGGGAGTGTTGAAAGCGTGTGTTTGAGCTGGCGACATGAATGAGACCTTGCCAGGAGCGAGGATGAGGAAGCCCGAGTCTCCGAGGCTGCGATGGTCAATAAGATGTTCCCAATGTATATGACAAGCTCAACTCACTTGGCGACTTCCAGAGCACCAGACGGCTCAATGGCACCAATGCAGGCAGTACAGCCACCGGCTTGAATGCTTCGATCACTCATAACCTTTTCCCAGCCGTACTGCAACAGATTGCGAGGCTTCAAATCTCCCTCAGTCTCGGGACGATGCGTCTTTTGAGCCATGTACTTGCACAAGCCATGCGAGTATCGTCCAGGATCAATGCCCGAATCTCTCCAACCTCCTACACCATCGGCAAGACCAAGGACGACGTATCTGTCACTACGGGCAATCTTGGCCATGAAAAAGGCATCTTCTCCTGAGAACTTGTCGATCGAGGTAAAGTAGGGGTCGTCGCGGTCCAGCAGAGATTGAGGAAACATGTTGTTGTCATTTGGAGGGGCTACAGGGCTACCCTTGCCGCTGGACGAGGCGCCCAGTCGGTATGTGAAGGGCGCATGGGTGGATTGACTTCGAATGGGCGAGGCTTGAGCAAAAGGCCGGCCTACTGAAGGCAGTCGAGGGCGGAGGAGAGATCGGCGGAGAGACATGTGGACGGGCTTCAGTCGTGGAGCATCTACAGCATACTGATAGCGAAGAGACAGTCGAAGAAGGAGCAACAGAAGAAAAGACACAACGGGCAACAACATCGAGTCGCTGCCTCGTTCGCACTCGACGTTCCCAAAACTTTCCCTGACGCTCCACACGTCATTCCCGCGACTGACTCGCGCCTTCTGTTTTGAGCGAAAAAAGTCTGGGGATGGAACCTGCCGCCGCTGCTGCTGCTGCTGCTGCTGCAACTTTTGGCGCCCGCTTGAGCTTGCCTATCATCACTTGCTACTCCAACACTCTTTTGCGATAACCACCAACACATTTCACCATAACACACCGCCAACATGTCGATACACCCGTCACGGCAGGCCTATGTCGAGGAGGAGCCAGAGGTACTTTCCCCCATACCTGACAGCCATCTGCGCGTGTTCACAAATCATTCCAGCTCTCGCCCACCACTAACACACACCCAAAACCAGGACTCCGAAATGACCTATGACCTCAACAATGTCCCCCTCGATACCGACTACTACATGCCCTCAGCCACTGGCGGGAATGAGAAAGCTGCCGATGTGATAGCCCAGTTCAATCGAAAGCGCAAAGCCAATGCCATCGCTGTTCCTACCGACGATGTCAGAGTCCGCGCAAGGTTACGGGAAATGGGCGAGCCCATCACTCTGTTCGGGGAGCGTCCTGAAGATCGCAGAGATCGTCTACGAGAGTTGCTCTACACGAAACAAGAAGCCAATGGAGAAGATGTCGCCATGGATGTCGATCAAGAAGAAGAAGACGAGGAAGAGCAAGAATTTTACACGGAGGGTGTTGATGAGTTGCTCGAGGCGCGCAAGGAAATCGCTCGCTTTTCTCTGCCCAGGACACAACAGCGCGTCCACTTTCAACGACTCGAATCTGCCATTCCCCTACAACGACACGTCGACCACCGCAACTACGTCAAGGAAAAACTATCAGGCTTTGAGCTGTTTGGTTCACAAATCGCTGGAGAACGTCCCGTCAGTATGGCTCGATTCTCGCCCAATGGAAAAATGGTCGCTGCTGGAAATTGGGGAGGTTCAATCAAGTTGCTGGATGTGCCCAACTTGGAAGAAAAGGCGGTTCTCCGTGGTCACACTGCTCAGGTTAGTGGCATCTCATGGTTCCCTGGCTCAACCTTGGACGGCACAACCGTATCGGAAGGTAGCTTGAACATGGCTTCTGGTGGTGGAGAAGGCAATATCCATCTCTGGTCATTGAATCAAGACACTCCAATCTCGACACTATCCGGTCACACTGGCAGAGTATGCCGTACCGAATTCCACCCTTCAGGCAAATATCTGGCTTCTGCCTCATACGACACCACATGGAGGTTATGGGATGTCGCAACCACTACAGAGCTACTCCTTCAAGAAGGCCACTCGCACGAGGCATATACTGTGTCTTTCAACCCGGACGGTTCTCTTCTCGCGAGTGCTGGTCTTGACAGCATTGCCTGTTTGTGGGATTTGCGCAGTGGTCGTCGTGTTCTCTATCTTGAAAGTCACATTGCTCCAATTTATGGTCTGGACTGGAGTCCAGATGGTTATCGAGTCATGACTGGCTCGGGCGATGGTTTCGCCAAATGCTGGGATATTCGTGCGATGAAGGAGACCGCTTCAATAGGTGCACACAAGGGCGGTGTGACCGATCTTCGTTGGTTCAAAGGGACAGACAGTCCTCTAAGCGGCAAGTCTCTCACAAAGCACAGCGACACACAGGACTTTATTCCCAAGAAGAGCGGCACATTCTTTGTCAGTGCTGGCTTCGACAAAAATGTCAAAATCTTCTCGGCGGATGACTGGGCATTATGCAAGAGTTTGAGTGGTCATTCTGGTCATGTGCTTTCTACCGATGTTACCAGCGACGCCAAGTGGATCGTCAGTTCGAGTTATGATCGCACAGTCAAGCTATGGGCAAGAGACGACATGCAGGGATTGTACGACGATGAAACTTCGAGCGGCATGGATACGAGTACGTAGAAATGCTATGCAACAGATGACCCAGTACGAACATCAACACGGAAGTCACGGACGACTTTGCTCAACATATCAACACTACACAGTGATCGTCGACGTTGTATCAAGCTCATACTCGGCCGAGTCGACCGCCGAGGCCTTTTGACTCTGTAAGTCGTGGTGCCAAGAGGCTCGACTCAGATCAACACGAACGGAAGTGGCTTGGGACGTCAACGCTCTGCTAACAATAGAGTCTTATGACGCGGGGTGCTCCATTCCACTACCTGCGCTCAGTCCACCAGCCTCTCGATTTTCTGAACTATGATTATGGTTATACGATCACGGGCGGGGTAAGCTGCAGCACGTCCATTGACTCGAGTGTATAAAGGTAGAGAGCTGCTGCTCAATCAGATGTCTCATCTCATCCGCATCTCATCTACAGCTCTTCAACACCGTATATCGACTTTGCTGAAGTCTCTCGAGTTCCTTGACATACTCACATTCCGAGGTCTCACCACACGATGCGTTCTTCCTTCTTGACCGTTGCCGCAGCAGTTGCTGTTGTCAATGCACAAGGAGCTCAACCTGCTCCGTCTTCCACAGTCGTCGCAGCGCCAGGCACACTTCCTCTTGGTGCTGATTGTGCAAACACCGAACAGTGTGCCGGAGGCGCCCAATGCTATGCTAGCAACTTTATGCAGATAACACAGTGCGG
This sequence comes from Aureobasidium sp. M94-06E, assembly GCA_037040395.1. NCBI lineage: Eukaryota > Fungi > Ascomycota > Dothideomycetes > Dothideales > Saccotheciaceae > Aureobasidium > Aureobasidium sp. M94-06E. The sequence goes on along the minus strand of JAXQGV010000022.1, from coordinate 54,881 downwards.
CAAATACAACGCCGAATGTCAGAACGACTCACAATGCGCAACCAACTTCTGCGCTGGCGGTCTTTGCAGTGGACCCTTGCCTCAATCAGAGTGGTTGATGCCTACCTCGCTTCAAAACCTCCCTGCATCTACTGCTACATCAAGCGTTGTTGCTTCCTCGACATCTTCGGCTGAAGGCATCCAACCTGCTCCTTCATCCACTGTTGTCGCTGCAGCCGGCTCTCTCCCTCTGGGCGCCGAGTGCGCAAACACAGAGCAATGCGCTGGAGGAGCAGAGTGCTTTGCCTCTACAGCATGGCTCATCAAGTCGTGCGGAAAGTTCAATGCTGCTTGTAGCAATGACTCGCAATGCGCAACCAACACTTGCAACAATGGCTTGTGCAATGGCTTCCTTGCTTCTTCGGCTTACCTCGCCAATACCGCTTCGTCAACTGCTTCAGGTATGATGTCCATCATGCCCATCTCCACTTCAACCTCTGGCCTTATCCCTCTCGGCAAGAGCTGCAATGCCACTTCTCAATGTGCAAATGGTGCTGAATGCACCGTCTCGTCTGCATACCAAGAGGCTGCTGCTGGAATGGTGTGTGGTCCTTTCAACGCCACGTGTACGGATTCTTCGCAATGCAGCTACAACTCTTGCTTCAACAACCGCTGCATTGGACTGGTTGGGTATGAGTATGCCACCTCTACTGCTACCATCTCTGGCAAGCCTACCTTGATTGCCGTGAATGGCAGTAGTGTTGGTACTGCTACTGCGACAAGAACTCCTAGCTCTACTCTTGCTACTTACACTGGTGGTGCTGCCAAGGCTGGTGTTGAGGGCGTTGTTGCTGCAGTGCTTGGTGCTGTTGCATTCTTGCTGTAAGAAATGGTGTAGTGGTGTGATGAACAATGCATAGAGCGGTGTATATAATAAATCTACTTCCAACCCTCTGGCTTCTTTTCATAATATCTGCTTTCCCCACGGGAATTATCTATGAAGTGGACATCTATTTCTATCTATTGCTGCAAGCCGTTCCAGAAGTCCTCGATATGTTTCGCAACTTCAGGGACTTTTTGCCTTACAACACCATGTCCGACGCCCTTGACCACAACTATATTGCTCACCCCCGTTGCCCTGAGGTTTTTCTCAAACACAACATCATCAGTCTCACCCAGTACAGCCAAGATCGGTATTCCCGTCTTGACTGCGTCCTCGAAAGCTTCTTCTTGCCCAAACACACCACCATCCCTGACAATCGCAACCACGGAAGCTGTATGACCCTTATGATTCTCCATCTGCCACTCTCTAACTTTCTCAGCTACGATTTCGCCGTTCTTGACACGGGTTTCCCAGTCGTGGGGCACGACTAACGGACCCCCTTCCAACAACTCCAAAACATGTGTTTTTGCGATTTCGAAATCGTGGTTGGAGAGTTTATCCTTGTCGAGGTTTGGAGAGGTCCAAAGGCCTGCTGGCGCGACCAATGAAACACTTTTCATACGCTCAGCACGGAGGCTAGAAGAGGAAAGGTAGGAAATTGCGGTGCTGCCGCCGAAAGAGTAGCCGATGAGATGACAACTCTCCCAATTGAGGTGGGAAAGCAAGTTATCGATTAGATGGTGGAATAGAGATGGTGTATGAGGTGCCAAAGGTGTTGAGGATAACCCATGACCCCACAAATCCACGAGAACAAATGATGCAGAGGGGAAAAGGGAGTGTAAGTGTTTTGCTAGGGGTTGGAGTCCTAGTGCTGGTGTTTGTACGCCGTGAAGAAAGAGCACGCGTTGGATTGAGGAGGAAGAAGAGGTTGTGGTGGTTGGTGTATAGGTGTAATAAGCGATTTTCCCGTGGGAAGTGGTGAGGTATTGAGCCCTGGGGAGAAGGGTTCCGGATGTTGAACTGAAGGAGGATTCAGAGGGACCTGGGATTGAGCCTACAGAAGAAGAGTTCTCTGCTCCAGGGCGAGGGATTGTGATTTGGTTGGTTGTAGACATTGTCATTGCAGAGGTCCAGGGGTTGAGTGTTCAGTGTTGGATTTGACGACTAGCCACGAGTATTGTGAGAGCTGATGGTCGAATGTACTGAACAGAAGTGGCTAAGGGTAGTCCGAAATTGTTTTTTATGTTACAATCAAGTCTTCGATGTGATATGGGAGACTCAAGGTGGAAGGTGAGTGTGTTGTAGCACGTGACTTTCGGCAAAGGAGCACGCACGGACGCTGGATCAGATACCGGATCAGATAAGCCCCACGACTCTGCCTGGTTTTTCTTGCGACGCCCGCCTCGATAACACTTATCATTTCGGAATGTCCGGTCAAAGACCGGCTATCGGAACAGAATCTCAGCGACGGATCAACCAGAATAGGTACTGGGTCCCGCAGAGTTCTCTGCCAGGATTATGGGAGAATGGCCTTATTGAACCAAGAGCCAGAATCGGAGATGACCATTATCTCATAGGCACGGGTCTGGATCACATAACAAGAGGTAAAAACGGTAAGGAAAAGGTGTAATAATGAACAGCTTTTAACAGGGCACCCGCAAAGAAGATTCGCACTGTCTTGCACGTTCAGCTGTGTCTGTTTAGCCTGTACAGGGTGTTCCCGTAGCCGCAGAAAGCGCACGTATCCACCCATACGTATGCACGTACGAGGGTTGCAGCAAATCAATGGTATTACCAAGCTTGATAGGTCAGCTACAAGCCACACATCGGCTAAGCGATGCAGACACCACCTCTAGTCAAGCACTCATCGGCCCCGCAACTGCTGTAGCTCAGAGCTCCGAAACATTTATGTTTCCGTCCTGCTGCATCGCTTGACTAGCTAGGCATATAAGTCACGCAACGGGATCATACCTTCAGTATTGACACTATGTTATCATCGTTGCTGAGCACTCAGGAATGGCTTCGCGCTCAGTGGACTAATCCTACTGACATCTTCACCATCCTGCTTATCATTGGAGGTGAAGTAGTGCAAGCAGCTATAGCTCAATTGTGTGCTGGCCCAGTGTCTTTCCTGACACCAGTATCGTTCTCGTTCGGTTGGGTATGTACCCGGATCTTAGTCTTGAAATTCTCGGTCGCCGCTGATCCTCTCAGGTGTCATACTCCGTATCTGCGCTACGGTCGGCTCTGGGCGAGAACAGACTCATGCCAAAGCCCGAGCTTGCCAGTATCATCATCAATGCGAGATCCTGCCACAAGCGTACAAACAATTCCTGGATTCTGTCGCGAATCTTGAGAGATTTTGACTTGTGGCGACATCCCGACTGCGATCGCATCGAAGCCGAAAAGCTGAAGGAACTTGAAAAGAAAGAGTTGGAGAGGGCACAAGAGCAGAAATGTCAACCACGACCGGTACGAATCGCTCTGCGAATCACTGTTTGGGACTGCAAGGCAGCTTCAGGAAGAGGCAATGGCGATTTGGTGTACTGGGCTGGCTTGGGCATTAGTGTTGTCCAACTGGGCATAGCCATCATTCCATGGGCTATCTGGCACGAATGGTTTACCTTTCTGGTCACTACAAGCGGTACAATATTAGCATACGCAAGCGGTGCACTCCCGCAGTGGATTGAGGAGAAATCTGATGTGAGGAAACTCCACTTCAAAGACCCTCAGAAAGACACGAAAGCTGTGTATCTCACAGAAGGTAACGGGGCGCATGAGGCTATTCTAATCATCAGCCACCATGGTAGCCTTGACTTGGAAGCACTGGCTGCGCCTCACCGCTCCCTGAAGAGGCCACAGGCCACCCGAGTCTGCTCTGTGTTGCTAGCTATCCTCTGGCTTGCCCTTCTTATCTCTGTGGCCGGATGGGATCAACACACATGGTTTCTTCTTGGTATCGGCTTACTCGGTTTGCTACATAATGCCGCCGTGTGTGCATTCAGACGTCATCCTCCAGCACTTGGGATCGAGCTAGAGTATCAGCAAACGATAGTCGAAAATAAAGTGATGGAAGCGCTCTACAAGGTGGAAACACAATTCCCGCAGGCCGGCGCTGCTTTGCTCGACGAATTCTTTTCGGGAGATCTGTCACCGCGGGAAGAACTGATTTGGAGGGTTGCACGAAGGCGTTTTGAGACCTGGTGGGAGAGTGGGTGCTCGATGCGTAGCGATGGCACACCCGATGCGTCAGACATGCCCCCTCTTCGAAGGCCAGAAGGCGCGTCAGATGACTCGGATATACAGCTTTAAGCTTGAATGGTCACAAATGCAAGTACACTACATTTGGGTTACAAAATACTTGGAGAGATAAGATTTGAAGTGCTTCTTGCGTGTTTGGAATGGCTGATTTCTAAGATTCAATCTACGTTCCGTGTTTCAATGCTCTTGTTGCTTGTGGTGATGCGGACATACTCTACTGGAGTCTTGTACTTCATAAAGGTGTGAGTGCGGTCGTGGTGTATATCAGACAAGATCTCGCATGAAGCACAAAAGTCGATATTATAACAAATTCTGCACTTGAAACGAGTACCAATGATGCGGGTGGGTTTTGGGTCTTTTCTGCAGAGGGGGCCGTCGCAAGAAACATCAGCGTGTTGTTGACGTTGCTTGATCTTTCCAGCTGCCCAGGTGCCGAAGTGACCTTGATCGATGTACTGCCACATCTCATCAGACATGTATTCTTGCTCTCCGGTGAGGGGAAGCCAAGTCCTTCCCACTGGTTTCCAAGGCATCTTCGGTTCCACACGTTCGGCGATCAAGTATCCCTGCAGCTCGGAGAAAGTTTGTTTCAACATAACACACTGCACGTTGGGGCGTAGTGTATTTCTCTTCACCACAGCCAGGAGTGGTCGAGGGAATATTGAGGGAGCCGCAACCCATTTGAGGTCAGCGTTGACTAGGATCATTCTGGCACTCTCGGCTGTGACCCCACATACAAGACAAGTCAAGAAGACTCGAAGCAACTCTGCAAATGCTGTCTGGCAGATCGTCACACAAATTACGTCGCTGCCTGTCTTGGCTGATAAGCACGGTGTGGACAAGGTCGAATCGTCGACAACGTCGACTTCAACCCAGGGTCGCGGCAATTCAGGGATTGTGTCAGTTTTATTCGTGGAAAGAAGCTTGTCGAGCAGGGTATGTCGGAAGAATCGATATACCATCGCTTCTCCCAGCGATATGTTGGGCGCAGGCTCACCGGTGCAGGGGCTGAGAGTGGGTACAGCCAGGATACTCTGATACGAACAAGTGCTGATGTAACTGTCCGCAATCTCAAACACTTCGGTATAAGTGAGCGGGACGTCCCGGTGTTGGATGTCGCCATCTATCTCGATCAACTGAGGCGGGTTTGGTTCTGCAGGTACTTGATCCCGTGCTTTGTTTGCATCATGCGAGATGGGCAGGAATGCATCATATGCTTGTGAGATATTGAGCGGAGCTTCGCAAAGGGCAGGATCCATGCCTGTACCAAGTTCATGAGCCGCTGAAAGGCATTCCGGAATCCTGACAACCAAGTCCTTGTACCCGCATGAGGATTTGAGCTGGTAGAGACTGTCTTGCAACAACTCTGAGAAACTCATCCTTCTTGCATTTGCAGGTACACGATACCCAGGCACGTCAGGCATGACCGCAAGCACATAGTCTCTGGCTTTCGTGGTAATTCTCCTGGAACTCCAGGCGCTTTCGAAAGGCGAATATGCATCGGCAGGACCAGTGACCGCGTTGGCTTTTCGACGCATGTCGAGGCTCCGTTCGACATAAAGCTTCAGGTATGCTTCATCTTTCTCCCGATCGTCTGATGGCAATCCGTGGTATGCCCATTTGTCATTAATGAAGGTGCGCACCGCCTTTTGAGACAGTTTGTCCTTACTAGTTGTGATGTACTTTTCGCTTTCATCAATAGTCACGTCGAGCCTGGGACATTTCACCACATTGAGAAAGACAAAGTCAAGTTGTAACGCGTACAACCCTTCTTGTCGCGTCCACAGTCGATCCCACCAGGGGTCTAAGAATAGTTGACTCCGACATTTTCGAGCGTGTTGTCGTTCGGCGAAAATGTAAGAATCGAAAGCCAAGTCGGTCATGGCCGTGACACGGTCCGTACAGAAGCGATTAGCTGCCGTGATGACCTCTTCACAGATCGGGCTTTCAATGAGCACTTTGACGCAGGTTGCACTCTTATAGATTAGAGGAATCGACTTGAGTTGTTCCGAGATAGGTATCGGGCTTGTTGGTGTTTGATCGATGCAGAAGATGTCCATCCAAAACCAGCTGTTCGAAGGAAATCTCCTGGATAAACAGTCTAGCACATTGCGCTTTCCAGTGCTCAAGTCGACCTCCCAAGGCACACCCGGTACTCTTGTTCGCACAATTTGTTGTGGAGTGCCCCAAACATGAGAGATGGCAATGTATTTCATCGCTGTTGAAGCCGAAGTATCATATTCGACTTGAAGGCTTCCACTGGCGTTCTTGACAACTCGAAAAAGCACGATCCTCGTTCCGATCGTCACATTGTCCGTTGGTCGTTGGATTGGATCAAATTCCACGGTGCGTCTTCCAGCGTAGAGCTCCTCGAGGAAGACCTCTTTTGGAATCCGCTCAAGCTTGACGTAGTGCGAGAACTCTTCACGAGATAAATTAGGTATGTCGAGAGGAGCGCCATGCTCGTCTGTGCAAGGCGTTGCATGGTTTTCGTCATTCCGTAGACGGACACAGTCGTCGGAGCTGTCTGTGTAGTCGGAGCTGTCTGTTTGACTATCCTCATCACTTGGCTCTTGCACCACTCCGTTAATCGAGCAACAGGACATTGAAGCTGAACGATAAGCAATTGACAGCCGACGTGTTCGCACCTAGAAAAGACGAGTTGTGAAGATTGGTTGAGCTGGTAGCAAGTGGAAACAGAGGAGCGGTCCAGTATGCCGAGGTGCGGGCGCATCAGATTTCTTGCCAACAAGAACATCGAGCTGAGTGATTCGATCCTACATGCAGCGACTAGCGCTGGAGGTTCCGCAGGTGTGAGGGGTAACAATGCCTCCCTCAGGTCTTCTCCAGCGCCGTCGTGCGATGCGAAACCTCCTATTTGATGAGGGGCGTTGTCCAAACGTCGGACTCCGACTCATATCAAACAGTGGCTATGGTTGACCAGAGCTGAAATCCAGTATAGGCAACATTGAACCATTTCAGACAAGGCCATCCGGAAGCCCGCTGCCCGAAGTCCGAGTCGGTAAAGTCGCCTGCATACCTATCGATGCGCTGTCATTGGGCCATTTCTGGACTTCGTGGTCAGAAGTTCCCTAGAGCAGTCCAAAGCGGCATGATTTCTGTGGTTTTAAACTGACTGCCTGATTTAACACCGCAAAATCAACGCGGACAGCTTCCCGAACCATCAGGCCAAACTCTTGAGAAGCCCAGGTACACGCTGGCACGCGCAGCTGCAGGATCGACTGTTCGCGAAGGAACGTGTGCTCTCATATCAACGAAACACGACCACTCGACAAGATCTGCGACAGACGGTACCGCATGATTGAGTCATATGTGATCCTCGAGAGAGCGACGACATCTCGACTCTCTAAACACGAACTGCACAAATGACACAAAAATCGGTTGAGATGAGGTCTTCCCCAGGATCCCATCGGTGCCCTCCGGGTTCTGGACGTCTCGATCAGCAGCAGCGACGATCCTTTACGTCTGCTCGCAAGGGTCACACATCATCGCGGCGGACCGCTTGCCCTGCATAACAATTCTGAGTGTCGCATCTTGCCCATATACAATCAAAAAATGGTCACGCGACATAAGCAAATCCAGAGATCTCTTTTTCTCACCCAAGCACCATCTAATCTTGGCAAAGAAAAAGCGAAGCTTCAGCTCCAGAGACCGATTTTGTTCTGGAAACGCTATGCGAAACTCTAAATCTGGTGATGACATTGCGTGCTCTCAGGCGTTGAGCAAAAGACGAGAGAAATTTTTCCTTCAAATTGCTTAAAAGAGATTCTATGACCAACGACTGCAACTACCGATCTTTTTTCTGCTCTCCTTCTCCAAACGTCAACAATCCTTTCCACAGTTAGACCGAGTCTATTGGAGCTTCACTCCGGACTCCCCAGATTTTTCCCATCGCCGCCATGACTTTCGAGCACGGGGCAGATGTTGCTGGTCCTTCGAATACTGGTGATGACAAGTCCGTCTACAAGACCAACTCGGAGGAGGTGTTTGTTACTGGATCTGGAGATCATGACGCTGTTTATGGTGTCGGCGGTGTCGGTCACACACATCGTAGACTAAAAGCACGTCACGTCACCTTCATTGGTTTTGGTGGTGGTATTGGAACGGGTCTTTTCGTTGGAACTGGAAGTGCTTTGGCCAGTGCAGGACCTTTGGGTCTCTTGTTGGCCTACTCTGTCGTCGGTCTGATTCTATGGTGTGTCATGGAATCCATCGGCGAGATCGCTACCCTGGTGAGTGAGAACAGATTTGAAGACAACAAGGCAGATTGCTGATAACGGAGCAGTTCCCTACTGCTGGATCTTTCCCTCATTTTGCTACTCGCTTTGTTGACCCTGCTCTCGGATTTACCTTGGCCATTTCATACGGATACTGCTACACTATTGCCATTGCTTCAGAAGTTTCTGCAGCAGCAGTCGTGGTATCTTACTGGACAGATATTACTCCCGCAGTTGTCATCACAGTCGGTCTTGCCGCAATCCTGGTAATCAACCTGATGAATGTTCGCTTCTTTGGTGAAGCCGAGGTCATCACCGCTTCCATCAAGATTTTGTGCTTCTTGGGCTTGGTGATTGTCTCCATTGTTATCACTTCTGGAGGCGCACCCGACCACGAATCTATCGGTTTTAGATACTGGAGAAATCCTGTAAGTCTTGGTGTTCTTGCATACTCAACTTTGTGATCCCATGCTAATCGAACATTCTCTTCAGGGTCCTTTCACTGATTACAATGGCATCAAAGGAAGCACTGGCCATTTCCTGGCCTTCTTCTCAGCCTTCATCAATGCCAGTTTCTCCTACATTGGTGTTGAAACCGTCATTGTCGCAGCTGCTGAGACCATGAACCCTCACAAGGCTATTCCCAAGGCTGTTCACCGTGTCACTTACCGTATCCTCTTCTTCTACGTGTTGGGCACGCTTCTCATCGGAATGATCGTTCCCTCAAACGACCCTAACCTCGTTTCTGGTACTGGAAACGCAAACTCGTCTCCTTGGGTCATCGCCATCAAGAACTCTGGAATCACTGTCTTGCCTTCTATCGTCAACGCATGTATTTTGGTCTCTGCTTGGTCAGCAGGAAACAGCTACTGCTACATTGGTTCGCGTATGCTCGTCGCTCTGGCCGCAGACCGTCAAATGCCTCAATTCTTCGCCAAAGTCAACCGTCAAGGAGTACCTTACTGGGCCGTTCTTGCCTCTTTTGCTTTCGGTCCTCTGGCCTACCTTTCTCTCGGCTCAGGCGGTGCTTCTCAAGCTTTCACCTGGCTCCTCAATCTCAGCACTGTGGCTGGTCTGCTTGCCTGGATGACACTGTGTATTTGCTACATCCGCTTCCACCACGCCATGCGCGCCCAAAACATCGATCGCAATCTGCTCCCCATGAAAGGACGTCTTCAGCCCCTTGCCGCTTACGTCGGCGCCATCGGCAGTGGCATCATCACCCTTTTCTCCGGTTTCAGCGTTTTCCTCAAGGGCAATTGGAATACCGGTTCGTTCTTTGCTTCTTACATCGGAATTGCGATTTACATTATTCCATATGTGGTTTGGAAGATTGTCAAGAGGACGAAATTGCAAAGAGCGTCAGAAATTGATCTTTGGAGTGGCAGGTTTGATCCTAGAGGTGCGGTTAATGAGAAAGAACCGGTCACCAAGTGGGAGAAATTCTTGGATTGGTTGTTGTAGGGCTTTTGAATGACTGAGAAGGTCAATTGAGTCGATTCAACTCGACGTTTTATACGAATACATGCCTAGATGATAGACCCAAAAGATATATAATGTTTGCATTCTTTTCAAATCTTTTGACATCTCGGGCTTTACACTTGTTCACAACTAGAGATGGCGTACTTACGTGAGATGTCTGCTGTGAACAGAACATTGATGTTTCAACTCGGTGAGGTTCGGTATGTAATATGTGAATTGAGCACACAATAAGATTCGTCTAAGAGCACAGGAAAACAAGAAAGCTCATCTGTATATCGTAACATTTCATCTTGATTCAGACTGTGCTCGCTGCTATAATACCATAATACAGAAATGAGGTGACTCTGCTCGGATTGAAAGGTCAGATTTAGTATCTATACCTGACTTCTCTTTGCGTGTGTGTCTGCTCAACAGGACTGACATCCTCGGCTGTACTCGTATCCACACCACCGTGCATCGTAAGGCCATTAGCAGCACTATACTGACGGCCCATATAACTCTCCGTGACTGCACCATATGCCGGTCGCGAGTTGGTCTCTAAACTAGGACCATAGTTGCGCGGCTCCTGAGGATGACTCGTATAGTCCAAATCGTGATTATGTGTCGATTCGACTGGATCAGCAAATGGGTCGTTGGGAGTCAGTGCTGCGGCTGAATGACGACCTGGTGGCGGTCCTGGTGGAGCAGAAAAAGTATTGTCAACAGGAGATACTGGCGAATATGTGTTATGAGGATTGGTCGAATCTAGGAGGGATGGTTGTTGCAGCGATTGTTGTTGAGGTACAGACTGATGTTGAGGAGGAGGAGCGAAAGCGGTGTTGTTGGAGCCGAGTGCAGGAGAAGGAGATTGGCCGAGTATTCGTCGAGCTTGGAGAACAGCACGCTGATGTCTACTAATTGCCAAACTGAGTTGTTCATTGGTCTCGATCAAGGTCTGCAGAGTATCATCATCAGGCGGCGGCGCTGTGCAACTGATATATTCTTGCATGCTGCGCTGGGCAGCCAGACAGCGATCCGAGAATTCTTTGATCAAGTCTTGGTTGAGTACTTGTTCAGGTGGAGTGCTCTGAAGTAGCTGGAGCAAGATCTTAGCAGTGTTCCTAGCTTCCTCGATGCGCGAAGCAAGTTCTTGCGGTGTTGGCAGTGAATTTGGCTGTTGACTTTGTGCAGTGGGATGTTGTGGTACGGGAGGAGCGAGCTGACGATATGCGCCCTGTGGAAGAATGCGAGCATCGTGGCCCTTGATGCGGCGCCACATGGCCAGTAGATCGTACAATCCGTTGTCATAGCTCTTTGTTGCCTCTAGCGAGTCCAATGTTTCTCTCATCATCTGCTGGACGCCTGGGTCTCTTCCGTTCTTGACCAATTCTTTGACGGTAGTGACGAACTTGGCGTCAATGTTGCGTGTGAAGGAGGGACCCGGGTTGTCGGCCAGAATGCGAATCAGCATGATGGCATTGTACTGTACTCGCGACTTGTTGTCTTTGGATAGGCATTTGCGGATCTGGTAGGCTGCTGCGGCTGCAGCTTGTGGTGACGACTCGGCGGCTTCGACAATGACAGGTAGGTGTAGCACTTCTTCTCCCTGTCGTGAGTTCAGCTGTTGCTACCGAGAGGAAGGCTGAGGATGCTGGAGCTTACGCTGTTGTCGCTAGGCGATTCGCAGAATTGTCGCTGGTCACTGTGTTAGCATTTTGAAGGTTGGCATGGCCAATTGCAGGACTCACAATGGCGTTGGTAGCATTCGCCTCGGGAGAGTCGACGGGCGGCGGCGTGTGTGTACGAGAAGTAGCATCGCTGCCTGGCCATTCAGGTCAGTAAACATTGCGTCATAAGATATGTATATGTTGCCGTCGGACTCACTGTGCGTCCTCTTGAGAAAGCCTGCACGTAGCTTCTTCATGTCTGATTGTGTCTGTCTGACTGTTTGACTGCTTCTAGGAAGGAGCGGAATGTAGGATTAATGTAGATTGTCTGGTTGGCGATACGGGAAGGCGCATGTGATTGCTGCTCAATCCTTGGCGCCGCGAAGTGCGCCTCGTTTTGTGGCAGTCGCGCCCAAATGTCTACGAATTCCTCTTCGTCCTCGCCACTGCCTAGATTCTTTTTACTTGTAGCTTGCGCTTCCACTTGCGTATGCTTGTGTCTTGATTGCGTGCATACCTATTCCGCTGCATATTCCTCAAGCATCCCGTACATGTAGGTCGTGCCGCCGCCGCCGCCGCTCATTTCCCGCTTCATCTCCTTCATGCAGATGCCTCAGCATCCACTTCTGAAACGAATCATGTTTCGCTCTGTCTGCCCCCATACCTCGACATGTTGTTCTGGCTTTTTGGTCACTCCGTAATCTGGCAGTCATTCAATGACTTGAATGCTGTCGTCTTGATGCTCATCGCAACCCAGCTACACAAACATGAATCGCGCATTGCTCAATATGCTACCATTTCACGTCCCTGGTTGTCCGTCGTTGAAGCTCTGACGTTTCGACACCAGCATGTCGACTCTGTTGACCGCTTGCATCAACTCAGTCACTATCTAACCCCAGATCGGAGAGTCGCCTTACGCAGTCTCGATGTCACCATCCATCTTTCTAGGTATGGGGAAGACAAATGGCGAGAGCTCGAGACCGAATCCGAGAAAGCAGCCAACAATCAGATCTTCTCATCTGTCTTGACAATCCTCTTCGAGACCATCAACTCTTGGAATGCGCTTGCAATATCAAACTCAGCAAATGCGATGTCTTCGTCTTTAGCAACGCGCGCCCGACCTCGATTCACTCTCGAGATACAGGCCATTTGCAAAAGCGATTACTACCACATGGACTTTCAGGATTCTACTAATCGTACGTACATTAGCGGACCCGACTGTGTCATGACTAGACACGAATCTAGTTATTTGGACCTCGTCCAGGATCTCCCACCAATGCCTGCTGTAACTGATTTAAGTATTCACGGCGGCGCACCACGTGTATACCAAGAGATCTATCCTCGGTACATATCTGCCCAAGCTGCATTGCGTATCGTAGAAGCTTGTCCATGTGCCGATAGGGTCGAATTGCAGCTGTCCGATATGGAAAGCAAAAGCTTGACACAACGAAATTTTGAACGAGAAGGTAAATGACTTCGATCGTCTGCAAGGAGAGCCAGAACTGATGTCAAGCAGCGTGCGCTCGAGGTCTAAGTCGGTACCCAACACTGTCACTCACCTACAGCTGCATTATCCTGGCGTTGTACCGCAGAATCAAGTCTTCAATCCTCCGATAATTCCTTCTGTCAACGGAAAGGATTTCTTCACTAGTGCTCTGAATGTGCTATCGCAGCAACTCGAGTCTCTACACCTATTAGCCGTGGTGAGCGATGATCTCTTCGATGTAAGTTCCTCAACGACATATTGGCCCAAGTTGCGCAACCTGCATGTCGACTTCGACGTTGTCACGCCCAATGGCACCTGGATGTTTGAAGAAGATCCCGAAGATCCGGGTAATGGAGTGATCGACCCAGATGAAGACAGCGATTATCAAGAGATGAGAATGCTTGATGACCGGCGCGAACATGAAATGCCCGCACGATTTGATTGGCCCAGGAGATACTTTAGGTCAGCACCGAATCGCTATGCCTACGACCGTGTGCATCTGGCTATGGCCAAAGCTATCCCAAGAATGCCAAACCTCAGGACTTTGCGCTTTAGCGCGGATCAGGGCACTGCCGGGTGTGTTTGCACGTATATTTACGATGGACGAGAAACCCACAAAGTCCTGTGGAAGAGTTACTCGACTACGACATATGAACCTAACTCTGAACTCATAGCAGAATGGAAAAGAGCCGTTGCGCACAGGTCTGGACAGCTCGAAATACAGGTCGCTGGTATCGATGACCCGGCGTCCGATTTGGTCCTTGGTATTAGCTGGCCACGCTTTTGAAACTACTGCGTTGATTGATGCTGTCGATCTCATGTCACACGATTCGTGCTGCCAAGGCCCACTTCCGGGCCCGTATCAGGGGCTTTAATTACACCTCACGATTCATATTCAGCTTCCCTTCTTCAACACATACCGTTTACTTTTCCTGACCCCCTCCCTTGGTCACCAGCTTGAGCATGTCTTTCAATGATCTACCACCATCCATATTGCTGTCGATCGCTTCCAAGTTAGAGAAAGTCGACATTCTTTCAAGATATGCTACCATCAACCGTCCGTGGAATTCCGTGGTCGAGGCTTTGACTTTTCGAGAGCTGCGCAGCGAGTCTATTAGACATCTCCGTCAGTTTCCTGAGTATCTGAACAGCGATCGCTGGAAGGCCTTCCGCTCATTGGACGTAATCATACAACTGCCAGAATATACTGAAGAGCAGTGGTGGGATTTCGAAACAGACCAGGACAAGGATATCAACGATGCCGTCTTCAGCGACTCATTGAAAGAAGTGTTTACCATCATCGATTCGTGGAAGGTGTACAGAAGTGGTGCATCTTGTATGTCCTTGGCGATACAGGCTATCTCGAAAAGCGACTACTGGCACCTGACAGGGCATGACCGCGTGCAACGAGGTGCGAGATGTGGTCCATTCGCACAGGACACGAGATTCGAGGCGAGTTATTTACACCTCAACGAAGACTTACCGTGTTTGCCAATTGTCTCGAACCTGATAATCCGTGGAGCGCATGTGCGAAGACTAATAGGGCGCAAACCTAGGCGATCATGCTGCCCGAGGCGAATCTCTGGCGAAACGGCGTCACGCATCATTAAAGCCTGTCCAGAAGTTGATAAAGTTGAACTCGAATTATCAGACGAGGAGAGCAGAAATCTCAAAATCCGTAACGCTGAACGTTCAGGTAAGTCATCCTCAATCACGACGATCGTGCCGCAAATTGTCTGACAGGTACGAAGCATTTGCAAGGAGCTTGTTTGATCTTCCTCGAACAATGACACACCTTAGACTAAGCTATCCGGGAGTTGTTCCTAGAAATCAAACGTTCGACCCGCCAGCTGTTCCCTTGGAGGGCGTTAGAGACCTCCTCAGTTGTCGCCTGAACAATGTTACTCAACAGCTTCAAACTCTCGACATGAGGGCTGTCTTAAGTGAAGACTTCTTCAGCATCCTCGACCCAACTACTTCCTGGCCTCAACTGAGAACGCTTCGCATTGACCTTGACCCATGCACTCCTGCCGGTGACTGGATGCTAGAAGTAGATCCGACCGACACTGATGTTGAAGACTTTGACACCGACGAGGAAGAGACATACGAGTACGCCATCGAGGAGGGACTATACAGACACGAAACCGAATATCCGGCAAGAATGCATCTCCCACGTCGATCGTTCCGGACAGCTGTGAATCCTGATATTCTCAACGACATGTATCTAGCTGTTGCGCGAGCGATCACTAGAATGCCTAACTTGCGCGATCTCAAGCTCAATGTCGAGACACAATTCCAGGAGTCGGGTTGTCTGTGTACTTTTACGTCTGATGGCAGATCGTCTCATAAGGTGGTCTGGCAGAGCAGGTCTGCGACTATGTATGAGCCTCATGAGGATGTGATTGCGGCTTGGGAACAAGTCTTCGCTGAGAGGACTGGAGAGCTCGAGATACAGGTCCTTTGATACGAATATGGTTATACATGATGCGCGAGCAGGCCATACTGCTTGAAGATTCTCAGATGGCAAGCAAACTCTACCTAATTTGCTTCCACTCTGTTCGTCCCAGACGAATGATATCTTGCTGATCCAGTATCCTCACACGTTCCGTGCTCCTCTTATCAACCACCTCCATCATCGCACTCACGGCAGCTCTCGCAACAACATCAGCATCCTGCGCCCAAGGGTCTTTCAAAGCATTACCACTAATCCTCCCCAGGAACGAGGCAACACTCCTGCCCATAAACTCTCCAGGCCGACTATCCTCTCTCGCACCCACCAACAACCCAGGCTTAAGGATAATCACATGCTCAAACCCGATCTGCTTGACTGCTTCATCCAATTCGCCCTTCATCCTCGAATAAGGTATTCTAGACGTTGGCGATGCGCCAGAAGTGGAGATCAAGATGTACGACTGCACACCAGCTGCTTTTGCGGCTTTTGCCATGGAGAGATTTAGATCGTAGTCGATTTTCCTCTGAGCGGCGAAACTACCTGCTATTCGTGCTGTTGTGCCTAATGCAGACACAAAGACTGATGTGTTGGTTGGGAACCTTGTTGGCCAGTCTGTTGGGGTGCAAGTGCTTATTGTGGTGACTTTTTGGTGTGGAGGCAACTCGCGGCGGGAGAATGCATAGATGGTAGAAATGGTTTGGTGTGATTTTAGAATGGTTAGGATGTGAGAGCCCTTGGGTCTGGTTGTTAGATTTGAGGACGAATGGGTTTTGTGCTTTTTTAGAATGGTTTGATGAGTGCTTGGAAAACATACAACAAGACCAGTACTGCCCACCAAACCAACAGATGTCATTTTCTCCCTCAATTGAGTACCAATTTTTTGTTTATCGTCGAGATTGCAACTCTTGGAGTTGTTGTTCTACTTTGTTGCCTGTGAGGACACGGTGGGCTTTTTGAGTCTTTTGCTCGCGATCGGTGACTTTTGACCATATTCAAAAGCCGCATTGGAGATTGTTTGGTTGTGATGAGTGGTCGGGTGCCGGAGGAATTGTGGTTGCCTTTTAGGTTCTGGTATGACCCCTTGAGATGGGGATTCGGCCGAAGTCTCTCGGCGACCGCTCATGTTCGGTGATGGCAGCTTTCCGGATTCATTCGAGCTGATGGTCATAAGTGTTGAATTCATAACTTGTAATGCCGGGTCAACAAGCATTTTCGTTCAACAGCCAGACTTGAGCAAGAGATGCTTGATCAGACTCCTTGTTTTGGTTCAAGGAATTAGAAACAAGGAGGATACGGTAACCAGTAGCAGTGAGGAGGAATTCTTGCTCGGGTGACTATCCGACACGAGCATGAGCAGGGTCATCATCTCAACGTTCTTGATGAACACTGACTTATCTGCGTTCTCGATATGGGCCACTCTTACCTTCAACCGCATGTGTAGCAGGATTGATACTGAAACAGCTCGATCCGACAGAAAGGAGTGGCGAACAGGTGGGAAGATGTTTGGAGAAGGCAGGATAGCAATTGTTCAAGGCGAGTATTGCTTGAGATCGCGTCGCAATACAGGTCTGGCTGGACAGATGGAACAATTGTAAATCTAGGATCCCTCCTGTTCAGTGGCCTTTGTCCGATGAACTCTCAAAGGTCCGGTGGTAGTTGTCCGGAGCTCAGCTGACAATGGGTGTAATTTCCCCGACAAAGCAGAAGCTGGGGGTGGCATTTGTCCAAGGTCGCTCCACATGGACATCGAACTTTATGTAGTCCCCCACCCCGCGCTGTCTCGATGTGTCTGTATACAACACAGCTGATATGGTGAGTATACAGTAAAGCGCAGACCAAGAACCAGGCGGGGTATGCTCGATCGTCCGGAAGTGTGGTTGATCAGAGGTCGGTTCGCTACGGTAGACCATGGATGAAGAAATTATATAAGCCCTGGGTTCCACCGTCTTGCAAACAGCTATCATCTAAAGTTCAACATCGATCAAAACAAGTCAAGCATGACCTCTCAAACTGAGCTCTTTCCTCCGAACGTACCTGCTCCCATCAAGGTCCAGCCAACCGATTCGGTCAGCGATACCTGGACTCATGGACTCAAGAGCAAACGGCCCACGGCACTCGATCTTGCTGGAAGTAACCTTCCGTGTCGTCTAGAGGGTGAGGTCGCTGATCTGGTATATAATGTCAATCAAGCATGCAACAATTCAGTTGATACCCGTTTTAGATTGTCCTTGGAGAAGTTCCCAAACAGATCAACGGCTCATTCTATCGCGTGATGGTTGATCCATTCGTTCCTCCTTGTGAAGGCAATGTGTCAATTGATGGCGACGGTAACATCTCAGTCTTCCAATTTCACGATGGTAAAGTCGATATGAAGACTCGGTACATCGAGACGGAGCGTTACAAACTCGAACGCAAAGCGAACAAGCAGTTATTCGGCTTGTATCGCAATCCCTTCACCCACCATCCCTGTGTTCGGTAAGTATGGACCTTGAGTTCTTCAATCATGGGCGATAGCTGGCTAAATTTTGTCGAAGTGCCGCTGTCGACTCGACTGCAAACACTAATCTTGTGTATTGGGGTGGCCATCTCCTTGCGCTGAAGGAGGTTGGCTTGCCATATGCTGTTGATCCTCACACTCTGGACACAAGAACCTATGATCCTTTCGGCCAAGTCAAGTCGAAGACTTTTACGGCTCATCCCAAGTACGATCCCTACAAGGATGAACTCGTTGTTTTTGGCTACGAAGCCAAAGGTCTGGCGACTCTGGATGTTATCACATACTCCGTTGACAGATCGGGAAGAATACTGAATGAGTTCTGGGTCAAACAGCCGTTTGAGACGCCTGGATTCATCCATGATTGTGCTGTAAGTCCTCCCGCAAAGTCCGTGAAGAATCCGCGCTCGCGACAGTCCAGCTAACGGATCTCTTTGAAGATTACACCCAACTGGCTTGTGCTTTTCATCTGGCCGTTCGAAGCTAGTATCGAGCGGATGAAGAGGGGTGGCCATCACTGGGCTTGGACAGACGATCGTGGTTTGACCATGATTGTAGTGCCTCGAGATGCTGCAAAGCCTGTCGCATCAGGGTGGAAACCATACGAATATCGATCTTATGCATGGAAGTCGTGCATGCCCATCCACACTGCTGCAGCTTGGGAAGAAGACAATGGCAGTATCGTCGTCGAGAGCTGTCGCGTACACGACAATGCTTTTCCATTCTTCCCTCCGGACACTGAGAACCCACGCATGCCGGACCCGGAGACGCAAGCCGACTATGTGCGCTGGTTCATCGATCCTTCAGCCGCCGACGGAACTCCATTGATCAATCCAGAGATCATCCTTGACGTTCCGTCAGAGTTCCCTCGCATCGATGAAAGATTCATGACGAGCAAATGTGACTTTGTCTGGATGAACGTCTTCATTCCTCAGAAGTCTGATGGATCTAAGAACATTTTCCACGGTCTCAATGGGCTTGCCATGCATAGCAATAAGACTGATCAGACCAAGTGGTTCTATGCTGGAGATGACTCACAAATCCAAGAACCGGTCTTCGTCCCTAGATCAGAGGACGCACCTGAGGGTGATGGATGGGTGATTGCGCTTGTCGAGCGGCACGGCCCTGCCTCGAGATGCGATCTGGTCATCCTGGATACAAAGCAGTTCGAGAAACCAGTGGCAATCGTTCAATTGCCATTCCATGTCAAAGCTCAGATTCATGGCAATTGGGTTGATGAACAAGCATTTGGCGGGTACATACCCATTATCAAGCCTCTTGAAGACTTCAAGATCTCAGGCAAGGGAGCGTTGGAGCCGCTTTAGAGGTTTGAAACTCTCAATGTTTCGTAGTTGGTATCTTACAATCATCAAATATCTTTTCCAACTCACTTTCGTCGCATTCAATTTGTGCTCGTTATAGCTGGGTATGACTGCCGAGTGATTGCACATAGGACGAACGGTCAAAGCGGGGTAAGGAAATGATCCGCGGTATGGGTCATACTTAAATTGTCAAGATTCTCAAGAACCTTTCCTTCCAATTTGTGAGGCGCATGCAATTATATCCGAAGTTCATCGTACACTCGAAGGATTATTTTCAGTCTGGAAAGAGCGTCTTGTAGGTCATGCCTACAACTTCAACCCCACATCTGTCAACACCACGCTGTCGAGACAGAACACAAGCCTGTCCTTTCTGTAAACGTGTACTCTCACGATCGCAAGTTCAACCCTGCGTTTGTGGCATACTCAGAACTGACATTCCAAGTGATGCGTTGAAAAGGCATGTCGGCAGGTGCTCACAACGTGGCACTAGAGCAGTCCCTAATCTTGACGTACCTCGGGGTCGAGCTCGACACTCTTGTGACAGGGTACTCGAGCCTATGTTTCTTCACGTTATGACCAGGTTGAACTGACACGAAATTCAGTGTGTGGCAAAGAAGTTGCACTGTGACGGCCGCCTGCCATGCCGAAGTTGTGCGAAGAAAAGGGCATCGTGCACACGTATCGCAGAGCAACAGGAGAATCCGCTTGTGGAAGAGGTGTCTTCCTCTAAAGCTATAGACAGGTGCTCTGTTGCTTTCCTTCTATCTGATGATTATCAGAGCACATTTTCGAAATTCAGATTCCCGCTGCCGGTAGACTCTAACGTGCCACGAGACCAGCAAACGCCCATGAACGATGATGATCCACAAGCTGTTGTCAACTTCATGAGGGATGTCTTCGACTTCGAATCTTTCTCGCCCTACCACAACTGGCTTGATCCTCTCACTGTATACAGCACCACTGACATGGAGCAAGATTTTGGCGTATATGATATCATGGATGACCTAAGATCTCTTGCGGACGACATCGAGTCCTTACCTGAGTTTCAGTGTCAGGAAGTCTTCCAAAATCAAAAGCTCTCTCAGGATCTCCTATACGTCCTGACTCCAATCAGAGTGATTCGATCGATCGCTCAGTATTTCGAGTTCTGGCATCCAACTTGTCGTATCATACATCGACCCTCATTCAGAGCAAGTGGGGTTAGCAAACCTCTTCTCCTAGGCATGATTCTCCTTGGTACTCTCTATGATCCAGATGAATTAGAGAGGAAAAGGGTGAGCGCGATCGCCGAATACTTGGTCGCATACATCTTTTCCCACTATCCTCCGATAGAGTCCAATGCTCGAGGGACAGTAAGCTCAAAGGATGCTTTACATCTGGTTCAGTCCGGATTTTTAGTCGTCGTCGCCCAAATCTGGACTGGAGATCCAGTATCACAGCGAAAGGCGGCTTCCGAACGTTTCAATTCTGTAGTCAAGGTCCGTACTCACCTCCATGCATACTAGACTTTTCCAAAAATCTAACACTATCAATACTTCAGTTGGCACGAATGATAGAGTTGTTCCGCGCTAAGCATGATAGATCTGCGGGACAAGACTGGCTGTATGAGGAGATTCGCGTTAGGTACGTCCATCTCCAAGTTGGACCCATTACTGCCTACCTCAGACTGAACCTCGACATTGCAACAGGACCGCGACTTGGGTGATCCTGCTCGATTGTGGCCTCCTTTTCTTCAAAGGACTGCCGCCTCGAGTGCCAATTCACGAGATTAGTTGCCAGCTTCCTTGCGACGAAGAAGTGTTTGATCATTTTAACCTAGAAGCACGCGAGGACACTGTGGATCCAGGAAGATCGATAATGGATGTACTCAATAAATTCTTCGACAACCGCACCCAGCTTGAAGTGTCAATCACATTGCTGGACTCTTTCACTATCATTCATTGTCAGTCTGATTTGACTCTCGCACAACCAAACATATTGCATTGTTAATCTTCGTGGCAGTAATCTATCGTTTGGTCAACGATGAATTGATATCCCAAGCCTGGCGTCATGTCATCTCGTCTCTCCAATGCACCAATACAAAGAGATTCGTCAAGGTCCTCGACAAATGCCATGCTGCATGGGCTAGATCGAAGCAGTCTGCCATCGCAAGCACTGAATGGAACTCCCTTGGTTTCTGGAAGAATGGTGACCAATACGAGCTTGCTATTCGGCAACTTCTCTTTGAAGCTTCCCGACCAGGGATCGAAAGTTTTCTGGCTTACGACGTCGACAGATTGGAACTTTTGAAGACAGCTTTCAAAAGGGATGGGGCTTGAAGCATCTTGAATCCAAGTCAATGCACATTGACCGTCCCCTCAATTCGGAGTTGCAGGACTACACATGACATCTTTGTATAGCGTCAGTGTTAGTGGGAGACCTTGACCTTACTCAATTACTCAGGCAGCCTATCGAGTTCAAGGCTCTTGAGAATGTAGCAGTCTGAACATTATCACTCTCTTGGGGGTCCCTCTTGATGCGCGTCACTACAGAGTATTACATAACATGGACCACGCGGCTTTGTGTACCATTATCCACTTTCGAAACGAAACTCGGTTCTATTCCGATCCTCCCAGCAAGGTAATTCTTCTGAATCGGGTGGGGATTATCTGATATGTATAAGAAAGAAATCGCGACTGTACACGCGCATACTCAAATGGGAGTCCACTTAGCTCCCAATAAAAGACAATGATGATGTAAGATGTTGCTCCAACACAGATAGAACGATATCCCATCAGGCAAGAGACAGATGACACTTTGAACATCAAATCAAATCTGGTCGTGATAGGATCCCAATCGCGGAAAATCTCGGAACATAAAACCTGGCCAGCTCACTAGTGCTTATACATCTTGTATATAATGTTGCTCAAGCCTCTTCAGTCTGCTCTCCGCACTCACATTTCTGTGTTCCTGAACAGATTTTGATCTAAAAACCGCTCAACTCATTCTACGATACTTTACAATGTCCACTGGCATCACCTACGTAAAGCGCCCATCATCTCCACATTGCCCTACAGCAACTTACACTCTTCTGAGATCATGTTTCCCAAAGAGTTTAAACTCGACATGGACTACTATCTCTCGACCCACTTGCCCTTAGTCCAGAATCACTGCGAGCAATTCGGCCTCAAGAAATGTACAGTCATCCAATACACCGATAACAGCGGATGCTGCGTCCAAGCCATTCTTGAGTGGGAGGTAGAGGATAGCTTTCAAAAAGCTATGGCTTCTGATAGTGTCGGTGTTCTTATGGATGATGTCAAGAATTTTGTAGATGAGGCTCCAACTTTCTTGCACGGAAAGGTGGTCGGTCCGTCATTAAATGAGAGTCAGGCAAGATGAAGGTAGATCGATATGACCATTGTAATGATTCGACCCAATGATGAATTATAAGTATACCCAGCTTGTGGGAATTGCTGATAGTTTTCCGTGCTACTATCATCCATCGAGATTAAAGATTTGTCATACATTCTAAGCAACAACTGCATTAAAAGTTTTACATCATCAAGACTGCATGCTTGCTAAACCAGTACTCAAACCCTAGTTCCACACAAATCCCATCAGCGGCCAAATCAAGAAATCGCCCTTATACAAAACTTAGCAGTCTCTTCCGGATGAGTTAAGAACGGACTATGCCCAGCTTTAATCCTCTCACTCATCAGTGGCGCACCTGCTTCTTGCGCCTGAGTCACCATACCCTCTTGTGCAAAAACAGGTATCGCAGCATCATCTTCGCAAATCAGATATACTGATGGAATAGTCATGTAAGCCGCACCTCTAGAAGGATCGCGTTTCGTTGCTCTGGAATGGGGTTTAAGTTTTGCGACCCAGTGTTGTTGTTCTTTTTCCGGTAGGCCTTGGAAAAAATGGTGGGCTGGGTTGTTGACATATACTAAGTCGCCCTGTAGAAGCAATGATGAGTAGAGCAAGTTGATGGAGGGAGTGGGGAACAAACCTGGATATTCCACATGGCGACTTTAGTCTCATCACCACCGAGCGCATCCAACAAACTCACTCCTGTAGGAACTACAAAGGCACAGAGAAACACTAATTTTACCACTCCACCTGGTTTTCCTTGTTTAGTGCGTTCAGTCTTGCTTAAATCGGTGACAGCACTATTGACTGGCGAGCCTGACCAGCTGTGTGCTACAACAACAACATCATTGCCCACATCTGCTTGTTCTAGAATTGTCGCTCGGATTGATGCAATGTCTTCGTCGAAGGATTGAACTGGTGCTTGTTGGATTGATGGCCAATCGTGAAGGACCGTCTTGTAGCCTTGGGCTTCGAGGTGGGGGGTCAGTTTGTTGTAGACCTCGGCTGGGTGCCATGCGCCTGGACATAAGATAAAGACTGGTTTCGACATGTTGGGATCGGTATACGCGGGGAGCATGGTGAAGTAGCAACAATTGTTGTGGTGTCTGGATGCTGATATTTTGTCTCGCCCACCTATAAGCGGGGAAGCTGCCATCTGGAGCGAAATGACATGTGACCTGACGAGCTGTATAGGTACCTAGGTATACGACACCCCAGATAAGCTCCCAATTCTTCGCAATATGCAGCCACTCTTCTGCCCAAGTTTCACACCCCAAGGGGTGCGCGGACCGTTCCTTGCATTGGCGCTCCCGATTCCAGTAAATAGTCTTGACGACCCTCGCGTCACTGACATACGAATGAACAGGGCCACTTCGGACCAAAAAGTTCGATGAGTGTTTGGACACCCAGAACTGACTAAGGCCACTGCCCATGGGGAGAAGCTCGTGCTGCAGCATAATTTAATCCGACAAGTCTTGCGCAAAAGAATGGCTGACGCCAAACAAGTTGGCAAGAGTTTCGCCGAAGGAGCTGAGATGTCTGCAAAGTGCAACACTGCTGCAACCACTGTCGTTCTCAGATGAGTCTTCTGCCAGCCTTGTCCCACGCCTCTGTAATCTCAACGACCAGATCCGCGTCAACATGCTCAGCATTCCTTTCCGAGAGATATCTACTCCACCACAAGAAGGTGGCTGGGCTGCCATGCCACTTCCATCGACAGATCTCCCACGCCATACCTGCAAACGATGTACAATCTTTGATATCACTCCAAAGATTCATGGCGGTGCAGTACAACACCCCTGACCAAAAGACTGAATTGATTCCAAACGCTCGAAACCATTCGGGACCGAGCCCTCGATAGCCTTGATATGCGGCGACGAGTTGCATAATGTTGGCGGCTGTGGTGGCAGCAGCGTTGATGGTCTTGAATGTGGACCCATAACCAGTAAGATAATAGATCGGATTCAGGAGTTGCCAGGTCCAATCTATACCTGACCCTTGATGTCTCAGAATATAACCGGAGATGTGTCGCAGAAGAGTAATGAGGAGATTGATAACCACAAGACAGATCCTCGCCTTGTGTACTTTTTCCGAGATCGCATCTTTGCCTTGGAACATTGCTTGTTGGAAAAGCACCTTCTTGCATACTGGACAGGTGTTCTTGTGAGCTTTGAACCAATCCATGAGGTCTTCGTTGCAGAACACATGACCACAGGCAAGTTTCGTAGGTGCCTTGGTAGCGTCAAACTCTTCCCAGCAAGTCGGACAATGATCTCCTTGCACAGTTTCAGGATTCTCGAGTGGTTTCAAGGTATCCAGATACGGCTTTTTGGTCGGGAGAAGCAGGATTTCTGGATCTGGTCTTGAATTTGGAAAGAGGTGGTTCCATAATACTGTGAAGGTGAAGACGACAAAAGCGTACATGGGATACTTGAACAGCGGAGCTGCTAAGCCGGTAGCCAGCAGCAGAGTCCAGAAGAGTTGTGGCATCGTTTCCTGTCTAGTTTGTGGCCCAGGACTGATGTTCGAGGAAGATACGCTATCTTTATGTAGAGCAATTTATATTAAGGTTGTTTGGCCGAAAAAGCGACGACGGGTGCGGGGCAATCGCCGAATCCTTCCAGAAAATCGATCAGGCACACCGCAAGACATGCAGAAAAATGATCAGTGATGGTATATCGGCATCCCCCTATCGCAACAGAAAAAAGATGTGCCCGAGGATACTTGAGGCTATTGGAAGAGTTGGTTATGTAGGATCACCCTGAGTATGCTGACGGGCTGAGCATTTATTCCCGGGTAACGCGGGCATGGCGAAGCTCGTATTGAAGATCACTGTAAAATCCACCTGTTCGACGTCAGTGGTCATGCGACAATTCATAGCGATCAAAATGCTCTTGATGAACAGTGTGATTTCCGATTCATTTCATGAATGAACTTTTGAGGAAAGAGTAAGAGATAATGTGAAAGAAGTAGAATGCTTTGATAATATGCTCTCGTGACAAAGGAAAGAGGTATGTACATGTGATCGTTAAATCGTCGTGATGTGGCTATATAGCAACAGAGTGTTGCGTAGAAATGCTCGACACTACAGTCGCACTGTTCTCAGACTGTATGTTGGGTGCATCTGGAAGATCTGATAGGTCTTCAATTGATGTTTCCGCAAAAGGCCATGAACCTGGTTGTAGAGCCGGAACCAGTTGACTTGCTGGAATTTTGCTCTCGAGCTGAAACGTTTGAGCGTAGTGATATCTGACCAATGCTGTTACAAAGGCGCTGCGTCGATGATCCCCATTCAAGTGACTCTGGAAGGACTCTCGACATGAAGCCGACAATGGTCGTTAAGCAGCAATGGAAGGAAGCCAGCCTCCCTGCTAGAATGTGGTGGTGGTGGTGGTGGTGGTGATTCTCGGAAAGCCATAGCGGTCCATTCAATCATACTGCTCATGTTGCCTGTGCAGGGCTTTGCGCATCTCTGTGTTTCCAATGCATCCAAAGCCGAAGGCAGGCAAGATACGGAAGCATCGGACGATGGTAGTAGAGAGCAAGCCAGAACGGGTAGTGTCGGCGATTCTCTGCATCCAAGGTACGTGATGCTGCCTGGTTGTCAGATCCAGACCGAGCAGGTGCAGCGGCGTCGCAACAATCTGCGTCAGGGCGGGCACAGATAGCTGGGAGATGGTCTGAGGGTTGACTGCCAAGTTGTCCGGGATTGCCGCGGCTAGCCGAGGCGCGAAGGTGAATGATCCGAATAAAGTCAACGCGTCACGTACGAGCCAGACTGTTGTTGCGGATCGTGAAGGACGGAGTTTGGGCATGGGAACAGTCGCTGTCGCTGTGGCGGCTGCTGTGTTGGCTACACGTGATGGGATGCGAGCGAACATCTGAGCAAAGCGGATGTCCTTCCAAACGCCGAGGGGGACATTGACCAGGAAAGCAGATGCACCGACGATAGTGCCAACATGCTCTGGGGTAAGTCTTTCCGAGATGGTCTCTGCGACATTTGCAACTCCGTAGGTTCCAGCATACAGAGTCCAGACAATACCAAAAGGTAATGACAGCATGAAATGACGTGGCGATTTGACCAAAGACCAGGCTTGATGGCGCAGACTCCGCAACAAAGGCTGGTTAGACGAGGCCTTTTCAACAATTGCTCTATCGATAATGGTGACTGTAGGAGCTACCAGAGTGGCAGAGACGGCGGCAGCAGCGACATCTCCGGCCAGCAATTCCCATATGCGGGTGCTTCTGGTGAAAATAAAGGATGGCGGCTCTCTTTGTGTTTGGTGTTGGATGTCCATGTTCTGTGGCTGAGAGGGTTGTGAACGAGTGTAAGTGAGATGAGATGTCGATGAGAGAGGCAGGTCAAGAGCAAGAGCAAGAGCGATGCCTTGACCTGTTATCTTGATGACGAGTCAAGGACATTTTTCTCCTGACACATCGGTTGATGTTTGATGATTGCTCGGTTTGCTGCGGCATTGTTTTTGTTGGAAATTAGAGCTGTGCACCGCTCATGCCTGGGGTTGAGTTTTTTAGGGGCTTTTTCACTGCCCCTTGCGGTTAGTCCCTGCTCGACACTCTTCAATCTTATCAGATCGACCTTCGCTCCTTCTCCGACCGAGGCCGAGTCACGTCCGTTGTTTCCTTGTTTGACTGCGGTGCCGTGAACACGCCAGACATGCTCACCATGTTTCCCCTGACATGGCTCATACCGCCTTCCATTCGATCGAACATCTGGCCGCCTCGGCCACTCGCGTCACTTTGCTCTGGGATTGCAGCCTTCTCTTCCACGCGACATGCCGCCATCACAAGAGCCGCCCGTTCAGAGTCTGAAGAAGCTAGACACCAACAACGGCTCGAGTACCGAAGGAATTGGTGCAAAGCTGCTCGTGCAAAAGAGACCGACGAGCAGCGACAAAAACGCTTAGCCCGGATGAGGGAATGGCAAACTGATTTTCTTGCAAAAGAGACGGACGAGCAGCGACAAAAACGCTTAGCAGCGAAACGCAGGTGTTCGAGAGAAATATGGCACAAAACACGCCCTGAAGGCATAGCACGCCTTCGCCAAATGCGCGACGAGAACTTGAAGGTTCGACGTGCTGTTGCCCTTGACTACTTCTGCCGGGACAACAAACGATGGGCCAAAGAGGATTGGTCCTGGCCGACCCATCAAGTTGTCTACACCGCTGCTCGCGCAAAACACCATTGCACAAGCTGTGACAGAACCCGCACTCTGAAGCTCTGGTGGAAAGAGAAAAAAGACCTACGACAAGCCCCAAATCCCGATGCATCTCAAGATCGATACATGTGCAACTATTGCTTCGCAAACCGATGGGATCTTGTCGTCCCTGAGGGCAACATTGAGAGACTACCACTTGTCTTCACCTCGCCAGACCATCCTCCTCCACCAAAACGTACAGACACGAAGACGGCACAACAATTAGACGGGACCACGATAAGAGAGGAGAAAAAATGACCATATCGACCATGCCGTCGTTCGTTGGCCGAACAATACCTGTCCCAACAAGGTTCTGCCTGGCCATCTGTACCACTCTGTACTCTGCAGCTAGGTGGCACGTTGTCAGAGATGCTCCTGAACACGTTGGAAGTCGTGATCATCTCATGGCGTTTCCGATGCAAGTGGCGCTGAAACATCTCCAAGCTGAAAAATGCAAGGGATTGAGCTTGCGTTGGTATACTCCATGATGTGATGTGTGATCCACAAAGAAACCGAGGTCAAAAATCTTAAGGCTCACGTCGGCGCTTCACAAGACGGGACATGTAGTATCCCAATCTACAAGAGCTGCTTGTTGTCCGGCCCTGGCTTCTTGAGGTTCATCTTTCCAGCTGTAATCTCTGTTTATCTTATGTAGTATTCAACCTTCAGGCAAGCTAAACACGCGCGTGAACAATCCTGCGCAAAAGGTTGTTCATCAAGCGAAAAAATCAGAAAAGCTTCGAGAAGGAGCGACTGGGGAATACTACGATGACAGGTAACAAAAACATCAAGGAACAAAAACCATGCTCCGAGTCATCACCACCACTTCCATCACTGTTTCCAATGCTGCAATTTCCTTTGTAACACTTTCCTTCCTTCACTTTCTGCACACTCCCATCAAACAACCAATGCCACTGCCTGCCTTTCCTCCCTGCTCTAGCACTCCACATACCTGCTCCAACATCTGAAGTTCGGCTTCTTCTCCACCCATTTCCTTGGCTAGCTTGTACACCCACTGCTCCCACAGTCTTGCACCCAAAAGACCAGTCACGGGTGCAACAGCTGAAGTGCTGCCGGTGAGTGCAGGAGGATAGTAGGTTGGGTTGCCATTGTGGTCAAGTAGGATATTGCCAGCGGCATCGCGGATGGGGACTTGATAGTGAATAGCGCCTTTGGGCTTATTTTCTTCTACGGGTTGGGTGGTCGGAGCAGCCACTTTGGGAGTTGTGGGAGACTTGGTTATGGCCGTGAGTCGCTTTGCTGTAGTAGGTTTCTTTGCAGCGATAGGGAGAGCAGGCAAAGGACGAGTAGGTGGCTTTGCAACAGGACTCTTTCCTTCGTCTTTCCAGATTGGCTGCACATCTCCCATACCCAGGAACATCCACATGCGCTTGAGGTCTTTGAAGCCAGCAGTCTCAAGTCTGCCTAGGAATTGCTTGGTGGGTTCGCGTTCATAGCCTCTTTGTTGGAGCTTGTGGCCGAACTCGGCATTCATGACTTGACCCCATGATCCGGCTGAGACGTTGATGAGGAGGGCATCCAACAGGCTGAAGTCCAGATAGCCAGAGGGTTTGAGCACACGGTGCAGTTCAGAGAGAGTGAGGCTCCACTGATCGCTTTTGAGAAGTGAGTGCAAAGTGCGTGCGGAGATGACATCAAAAGTGTCATCTGCAAAAGGCAGAGCGAAAGGTTTCTCTGCCTCGACTGCCACGAAGTTGGTCGGAGCTTCCAAGACCTCTGTGCCGTGCTCGAAGTAAACAGTGCACACCTTGGTCAAGGGGAACGAGGTTGCCACCGACCAGCCCCAATCAGCATTAGGCTTTCCTGCAAAGTCTAAGACTTGAGCAGAAGGCAAGGAACCAAGGTAGGCAGTCACCTCTTTGGTAAGCAGAGAATCACCACGGAGATAGGCCAGAGCTTCGAGCTCCCAGGTCTGAGGGGAGACTTGCTCGAGCACACTGCGTTCGCGCTCTACAGCTGCAATCACTTCTCTCTTTGCATCGTCTTCAGGAGAAGGTGCAGGCAGCATAGTCGAGATGGGCCGAGTGGAGATGGGACGCGAAGGCTCAGCGACGGAAAAGCTGTTGTGCAGAGTGCGCAGGTAGGCGGCAGAGAAGTTGCGACGCAGAATGTGGATGCGCTCAAGGCGTGGCTGGCGGTGCACAAAGGCATCTGCAGGTTGATGGCGCGACATGATTGACCTGAAGCCGTCGAGAAAGATGCGATCAGTGTTATTGGTAGAAGAAGAGCCAGCAGTGTCGGCAGAAGGCGACGCAGGTGCAGAGACAGTCGTGTTGGTTGACGGTTTCGGGCTCACGGCAGCCTCAGGCGCAAA
Organism: Aureobasidium sp. M94-06E; assembly: GCA_037040395.1. NCBI lineage: Eukaryota > Fungi > Ascomycota > Dothideomycetes > Dothideales > Saccotheciaceae > Aureobasidium > Aureobasidium sp. M94-06E. The sequence goes on along the minus strand of JAXQGV010000022.1, from coordinate 24,734 downwards.
CCTGACGCTTTTCTTGGACGGGCTGCTTGCCGCCGAGTTCGTAACAGGCGACGATGTCATGTCTGGCGTAGTCGGCGCGGCAACCTTGTCGTTGTCAACGACGGTGACAATTGCAAATTGATCCTCTAACCAGCCCTTTGTGCGTTCAAAGTGCGCCAAAGCTGACTGTTTTAGTTTCTCCTGATACTGCTCGTTGTACTCTGAAGGAGGAACACATACGTCGGTGATCTCGCAAATTTCTACTGAGCGATCGATGGGTGAAAACACGTCTTTGATTGCTGTGGGTGGGCCTTGGCTGAGTGGTGAAAATGCTGAAGTAATGATTGTTGTTGTTACGCGTGGGTGCTGTTCACTTGGCCGCACCGCACCACCTCGCCATGGAACGCCGTAGAAGTTTTCCGCTACGCTTGTCGATGGTTCTGGTGTCCTGATAGCCCAGGTTTGTGCAGCTACTGGCGCCAGAGAAGAGAAGAAGCCACCAGGCGAAGGCACACTGAGTGCAGAAATTGGATCTTGGGCTTGCTGATCCTCGGACTCGACAGACAAGAGTGCAAAATCTAGACGTACCGGAGTAGTCTTGATGATTTCTGACATCTCATGGGTCGCTTCTTCGGGCACATCAAGCACCGTCTCAACTACTTCGTTCGCAGCTTCTTCTGGACTGAGTTGGTGCAACGTTTCGAATGCATCTGGATGGAGTTGGCAAGGTGGCTCCCATTCATCGACAATCTCTTCTCTCGACGCAAGATCTGGTGTAGAAGGACAACTACTCAGGGCAAGTTCTTCGCTGGTCAAACTTCCATCCAGAGAAGGCGTTGATGTGCCACTAGACACCATCAATCTCTGAGCTTGCCAGACTGAGAATGCCGAAGGAGAAGCAAGCTTTGTCGCAGGTGACAGCCCCACAGGTTGAAATGTGTGTGGCTTATGGATAGACGGCCATTGAGAAGGTGAAGGTATGACAAGAGAGGGGTACTTGCTGCGTTCTTTGTCGACCATATGCTTTTTGACAGACGCAGACAGCTTGAGTGGCACCTCTTCACCTTCGCTATCCGTCAGATCGTATAGGCTGTCGAAGCTCGATTTGGAACTGCGTTGACTCCACATGGACGAGGCGTCGGAGGTGACGTCTGTCGCTGGTGTAATTGTCGCTGCCAGACCCCGTGGTGTAGGCACATCATCAGATATCGGTGAGGTGATTGTAAGCTTTGCAGGGTAAAGATATGAAGGTATGTTGACCTGAACCTCATCCTCGATCAAGGTAACTCTCGCCTCCCTCCGAACCTGCGGAGGTGGCTGGTAGACTGTCATTGGTAGAACATATGTAGCCATTATTAAGGTATGTATCGTTTTTTTGTTGTTTGGTTGCGTTTCTGATATGTTTGCTCGACTTTCTGGATGTTGTGTGGTATAATCGTTGCTGTTAGTATGAATATATGCAATGATGGTAGTCCGACCAGCGGATACGATATTAGTGCAGGATAAAAAAAGAAAAAGAGAAACAAAAAAAAAGACTGCAAAAGATACGGGTCAAACACACAGAATGCAAAATTCGATCTGGAAAGGAAAAGGTCTGGCAATGGGTCTCGCGGTGTGCTTAAGTCACTCTACCTTGGCGCTTAATCGAGGCAGTGGAGATCTTGTGGCTGCCACAAGAATTGTTTCGCATGCAGTATAAGCAAGCAACAGTACTGTCGCATGCCTCTATCCGGGAACAAAGAGACTTGCCGGGCCGGCTTTTTGAAGCCTGGGCAACGATTGTTAGGAGGCAATTGGCTATCCAACCAAGACCTGCATCATCTTGCAGCGTCTATTGGCAATGGCGGCCATGCTGGGAGGGTATATTGCAGGCGCCCGCATATCTTCTGTATCTAGGTCTCTCATGGTTGGCCAGATATTGGCCCGATACATGCAGCGCTACGTGGGCGCTTACAGAGCGAACCATTGGGCACTGAGGTGCCACACGCTTTCTGGCTTGTTGCCTCAAAACACGGCGTCAAGTAATCTGAGCAGCGCTTCCGTAGACAAAGTATGTGGTAATATCGCCCGATGACAATCGACGACTCGACCTCGATGAACATGTTTCATGGATGGAATCTCATGAAGCAAGGTCGAAAGTCTCGAGAAGAATTCATGAGGAAGGTGCCCGCCCCACAACTCGGTCCAATCGATCGGTGTCCGAAGATCTACCTCCTGACTAGACACTGCATCAGTGCCATTATATGTACCAAAGTCTTATAATGATAGCATTTGTGTATCTAATGCATACAACTCAAGCGTTCGTGTCTTCTCGATAATGAAAGTAGTTAACATTAAGCTATTAATGAACGTGTGGCTGCGCAGCCTTTAGAAACAATCGCAAACTGATTACAAAGGAGATAGCACCCTCTGCATGAGGGATCTTCAGTAAACCCCACCTCACACACGATCAAGAAGATCAGAAAGTGTGAAGATAATCGCCAACAAAGTTCTTGGCAATGGAGGCGACTCCTCCAGCAATCTCACCGAATCCAAAGCCTTTGGCAAGTTCGGAGGCTTTGCCAGCAGCGGCGGAACCCAGAGCAGTCTCGATGAAGCGATGCTGTGATTACAAGTCAATCTCTTGCTCAAAGTCTTATCTCTCACTTGAAATGTGACTTGCCTGGTATGGCTTGGGCTCCTTGTCATGATAGACGGCGAAACGAAGCTCTCCCTGAGCATTCTTCTGGCCGTACTGAATCTTATCATCGACTTTCATCTTGTAGCCTTCTGTTTGTGACTGTCAATCAAAGGTAGATGGACATTCAAACTTCTCCAATAACGTACCACCATCGACCAGCTGTCCGACTTTGGTGATGTGGTTGGGATTGGCAGCAGTGCTGGTCTTGTAGAACTCTGCAGCGATGAAGAATGGGACTTGCTCGCCTGCGAAGCATCAGTGGCACAAGAATTGGCGTTTGTGTATGCAGGACTTACCGGTGCTAATGTTGTCAGCCACGAGAGCGAAGTACTGAGCAGTCCTTTGAGAGAGGTCCTGGCTCCATTGAACAGTGACAGGCTTGTTGTCCGCAGAGAACAAGGGAATGAGAAGCTCGTCTCCGGTATTGATGGGTGCCATAATGCGATAGCTTGTTCGAGGTTCTTTATGTAGATTGATCAGACAAGTTTGATGATGATGGAAGAGAAGTGTACATTCGGAGGGTTGAAAGCGTAGCTTTATACTTTGCCGTACCCTCTTTCGACTCGCGGGACTTCTGTTGGAACATCAGCAAGAAAACTTCTCAATTCTCTCGAAAGGCTTTTACGTGGTATCACACCATTCAGTCCTCGCTTCTCCCAACCCCTGATTCACCACAGCTCTCGCTTACAATCTATATCAGCCACCTCCCAGTCCCCTGGAGTCAGTATTACCGTTGACCTGAGCATACATCAGCTACAGAGTGGATGTAGCACTAGTCGAGCTTCCTCCAAAGTAGCAGGAATAATCCTATAGTGTAACGTTGATATTGCAGGTGCCTCTGGACGACATTCCTCAGTAGGTAGAGATCTGGTTCACGCTCACGTATAGTACTAAAACACGATACGGACTAGTTCCAATCCTAATGTCGAGACACAGAGCATGCTACGACGCCTTCAGCTTCTGAATAAAGTCATGAACCGGCATGCACACTCTTATTGACGGCTACTGAAGTGTGACGTGGAGACGTGGTGGCGCAGGCAGCCTCTTGGTCCGTCGAGAAGCCACACTAACAGCTAGCGACCATATTTGCTGCTTCAAAGAACCATTGCTGGACAAATCAAGAATCTTGAATGGGTGATGTCGCAATACGAGCCCTGCGGTCCCAGCGATGTCGTTGAAGCAGCTCACGCTCATCACTGTGTTTGCCTAACTATCGTTGTGATTTGACGCTGTTCGGATCTAGCGGCTCAGGGTCTTGTCGAAACGGTCTTCTGGTCGAGCTGGATGAGAACGAGGTCAATCGCCCAAGGACTGAACGATGATGGGTATGGGTTGTGTTCCCTTGTCTCGTCAGGGGTCGGCCAAGCTGGGGCAGCAAACACAGAGGCGCGCTGTGCCGAGGTAGTGCTGTAGAATAGCAGAACCCTCCTCATGCCTGTGCTTAGTATGTGTCTCAGAAATTGAATTGCTCCGTCCGCTGTCATGTAGAGCCGAGCTACGTCGTGGTGCGATCTAACAGAGGAGATTTTGCTTTCCGCCGTTGTAGCTACTGCGTGCAGTGGCTTGATATCGTGTTCATCTTATACATCGGCTAGTTCCAGCGGGAGTGGCCTTTGTCGAGCTACAGCTCAAGCAGTTCTCAATACATGACTGTTGGGCGATCCTCAGGTAGCAACAACATAGTCCTCAATATTTGTTGCCTCCAGGCGATCAGATATGCTACTGGCCAAGTCCGTTGCTTGCGCTGAACAAGTTCCCGTGGACTTGGGAATGATACTGATCCTGACCATTGCCTGCATTAGGTAAGAGTGTGATGTATACAAAAGCCATTGCTGTACGGCCGAACTGCATGAGATCGACACCCAATTGACTGCATGACGCGTCAGTCGGAGGCAGGTAGTGTCTCAGGGCAACATCCGAGCATTTCTCGTGTTCAGCTCACCAGTACTCCATTGACGAACTATGGCTATGCGATTCGAAGTTGGGAGCTCGTAGCGAGGAGTGAGACTTTGTTGCCCCCAGCAAAGAGAACAGGGCAAGGACCAAGCAATCTCGCACCATGCTCGACGTGGTCTTGGGATCATACCATCCTCACCCTTAGCCACGAACGCGGCTGCCCACGATCCCAGACGCCTGGGTCTAGCCTTATCACCGCCTCCTTCTGAAGGATCTCCTGTTCATTACTGTCGGTACCAGAACTGCACAGAACAGCACGTATCATGCCGCCTTCCTCGCCCGTCAACAATAAAGTCGTTGGAGGTAATCGAGCCTGGACGAGCGAGAGTTGTCTAGTCGACATCTGTATCAGCGAAAACACTGTATATCCAGCAAGCAGCGGTGGGTGATATGTCTCTTGCTGTGGCTGCTGTGGGGCCGAGGTCTGTCGCAAAAGTGGTGATATTGGAGATACAGGTGATGTGGGCGAGCGACCTTGGTTGGCTGCCTGGATCCATTCAGGCTCATTGCCGGACGTACGTGCGGTGTACAATTCTTTTATCCATCTCTGCATATTGAGGGGCTGAACCCAAGCTGGATCGTTGTCGTAGTATCGTATATTCAGGGGCGAGGATGACGGGGCGTAGGTCAGAGCGTTTTCTGAAGTACCGAAGACTGCTTCTTCCAGCTGTGATAATGGCAGCACACCTTCTATTAGCATGAAATCATGGTTTTCCGCAGCAGAGTCCGTCAGATGTGCACTTTGCAAGCACAAGATCCAGGTGGAAAGCAAAATTGTGCACGCTGCGAATGGAGCCGGGGTGAGTACACTCAGGACACCAAAGATGAAAAAACACAGGAGAATCGCGGCTGCTTTTCGTACGGATGCGATGGTACAGAAGATTTCGCTGGTCGAGTCAGGTATATACTGATAGCATATTGGCAGTGTACGGCAATTGTTCAGATACACAACATCATCGATATCATCGGTACCGACAATTTCACACTTCGGTTTGATTTCCCATAGATATGTGTCGAATTGGTCTTTGTTCAAAAGATTTTTGAGCATAGTTTTGAAGTCTTTGGCGGGATAAGGATAGCTCGACAGCATACGCTCCATCACATACTCATTCTGACCAGTCAGTGAGAGCAGTTTTGTCATAGCTTGGTGCAGCGTATCGCTTCTTTCTATTGACATGCGTTTTCCAAGTAGACCCATGAGAGCATATGCGATATCAGCAGGCGTGAATTTGATTGAGTCTTGCCCGCTCAAAGCAGCAATTGCGGTGACTATCATCTCGAGACGAGTAAGCTCAGTCTGTCCTTCGAAGTACTCAGCCAAGATTCGAGTTGGGTAATGACGTTGATCGTTTGCGAACGGATGCCAGAACTCATAGGTCATTTCGACGCGGTCAAGTTCCTTCTTGGTGAATCCAGTTTCCGTGGCTGTCCAGATGTGCAGTCTGCCTTTGGCCAGCAAGCCCTCTGGTAGTGTCCAAAGTCTTCTAGCCCATGCTCGTTTGTAGAAGGAGTGATCGCTCGGAAGCAGGATTGCGACATGGTTGGCATTGCGTACAATATCTGCCATACCATAAACATCGCTCGAGAAGGATGTTCCTGAATTCTGATCAACACACTGCACATCCAGCCAATATGCTTTGAGTCCAGCTTCCAGAGTCGCATGCTGTGCCATTTCTCTGACAAGTGATAACGCTTCTTTCGCAGGTTTGTTCCTGTCGTACTTGAAAGACTCCCAATGCCAACTGATGAAGAGATATTCTGTAGTTGGTGCTGGGTCTCTGACCAATATCCAGCTTTTGTCAGCATAGATGACTAGCCGCTGCGGAATGACAAGTCGGGTGCGCTTGAACAATTCGACAGCACCTCTGAAGCCTGCTTCAGGTACAGGCGTATTGGCGGTTCTCTCCTGTGTGCTGTCCAGCGCGTTTCTGGTATACCTGATTCGTCGTGGTGGTAACTTTTGAGCTCTGGACTTTGGAGTGATTGATTCAGTGTACAATTCTCGAAGTGACAATAGCAGTTGTAAAGGTATAAGCAAAATATTGAGCCGAAGAACAGTCATGATCCAGACAATATGCCGCGCCAGTCTGTGATGTGCATGCGCGTTTCTGTAGGCCTTGCATGGGGACACAACCCATCCGATCATCCATGTCAATAATCCAGAAACCGGTTGCAGCGGTACGCGGGTCCATGTACTAGGCGAATTGTACTTGACAATGTCATGAGTTGATTGTATCACCAAGTCTGGATCGGCTAACAAGTCAGCGTCCAGAGATAGCTTCGAACGGCTACCACCAATTTCGTGTCCAGCATACCCAGTACTCATTGGTTTGTAAATCTGGCATCTGTACGTAGCTTTTGCGTTGCGAAAAAGTCATCGTTGGGACAGGTCGGTGGAAGAAACAAATGCTGCAAAGTGGCAGGGCTGTTCATCAAATGACCAAACACGCGGTGAGCACAGCTAGCAAGATGGACGATAGCCTGAATCGGGATGGTCGCATTCATGTCCTTCCATGGCGCATCCCTACACCGCTGATAGGCTGGCTTCGCAGCCTTAGTTGACAAGGATACATTCAGCCGGTCCAGCACGGTCGGGGGCGCGTGACATTTTCAGATACATGAGTCCATCTTGAAGACAGACATAGCACATGGTATGGCAGAATCGATGATGCTTATTTAAACATCATGAGATAAGACAGTTGGAGCAAAACATGAAGCATGGCGAGATTGCGGCGTCGTTCTTCGAAAGCGGACAATCTTTTTGCCGGTCCGACTGTCGCTCATTTGACTGCAGTGTCAAGCCACGACCTACATTAGGCGCCAACAGATGCACCGTATAACATGGATGGGTAAGCTGCATCTCGGATGATCCTCTTAATATATCAGAAAGTGTGTTCTTAGAACCGAATGTGCGAATCGCATATTTGCCTATGGTAGGTCCGCTATTGAAATCTCCCTCTCCTTACCTTTCTCCTCCACTCCGCCATGTTCTTCCTCGACAAATTTCACAATTTTCAAATCGACGTTGTCGGTTTCCTCGCAATCTTAGGAGAGGGCTCCATCAGCGCAAACGCACACATTATCACATTCACAAAATGGTGTTTGGTACCTCGACTGCTGCCGGCTCCTCAAGTCTTGCTACCAGCTCAGAGACCTGAGAACCTCAAGGTCAAAGAGGCATATGTTACAGCCGTGGAATCAGGAAACATCTCGGCGTGCATCAATCACGTTGCGCATGTGTTGATTGATGCGGAGGATATGCATAGGAATGAGACCAGGTGTGTGAGAATAGTGAGGAATCCAGAGTGTCCAGACAGGCCTATTCGACCGAAGCGCTTGAGTCCGCTGTTGGCGGTGAATATACTGGGTTTGAGCTGTTCTGTGGGGCTTCTTGTTGCGTCCATTGTGTTGAAAGATGGGATGTCTATGCTCGCAACATTATGTCTTTCGTTTCTGTCTAGTCTGACAGGTATTGCCAATCATTGGGATCTTGTTGCAAAAGACCCTGCTATACAACCGAAACCAGATGAAACACTGCCCAGAGGAGACTTGGTAGTGCGATACCCAAATGGCTCGTTTCTGGTCGTCAAATGCAATGAACAAGTTGCACGAGAACTCTACTTTACTCGCGAAGACATCAAATACACAATGATTCAAAGGAGAGGCATTTACCGGACGATTTCACTCACAGGCACACTTCTGTTGATGCTAGGGGTCATCTTTCTAGCCAATGCGACGAAAGCTCTGCAATTAGCTTGGGCCGTCATCTACGTCTTACTGAATGCTGCTTACTGGTCATTCGCAGCTCTTCCTAAGCGCTTCCACTGGGATCTAGACCGCTACAAAGTTACCGAAGTTGGTATCGAGAGCCCAAACTTCAACGACAATCGCTTTACGGATGCTCTTTTCAAGGCCATCCTTTTTGCACAAGGAGCAGATTGGGCCAGAATTGGCGAGGCTGCTGCACCCAGAACCAAGATTTGGGACGACTGGCTTGATGAAGCAGAGGCTGTAGCCCTCTCCTGCAATGATCTCAAGGCGGGCGGTCATCAGAATCTCAAGTGGCCCGGTCGTGTTGATGCCTCGGGAGAGATACAGCCGTATCCCGAGCACTGGCAACCGCATCCTGCTTGGAAGGCTCTTTACGATAAGTCTCGTGGAATCAAGGGTGAAATAGATGACAAAGATGGTGCAGGACTGGAAGCTTCTTCTTCTTCTGGAACGTCGCCGTCCACAAAAGCAGGAGCTGTTTTTGTAGCTCAAACAAATGAATGACCCGACCCTTGCGGCTGGAAGATTTCCATCGAAGATTTTCCGGCGTGATTGGAAGATAGAAATTATTGTGTAGGTTGCTACCACGAACCTCCAAGCTCGAAAGATGCAAACACAAGTGAAGCCATTACCTTCGTCATACTGTTGGGCTCGAATGCTATACTCTCGAGTTATGGTCCTATTGCTTCAGTGTCCCTAACTCCACGTCAAACGAACGGGGAACGTGTATCGGCCTGACACCCTCGAGTTCGTGGCATCTTCTATTGAGCTGCTTCGAGCTCTGCCAATTTTCTAGCTTGAAAACCCTGAGCAAGCCCTTCTTCGCCAAGCTTTTGATTTTTCGACTTCGTCAAAACAGCGCGAAAGGTGGAAAATGAACGAGAGCCGGCTGGTGATTTCTCGAATGGCCTCCAAGACTGACTCGTCAATGTTGAAGTGGTCGGACTTGTTGACAGGCGAGTCTCAAGAGTCTCCTTTCTCGCCGCAATTTCTTTGATGGTTGTGCAGTCGTCATAGCCTTTAGGCAGACCGCCTTCTGGAAGCTTCACGTAGCAGCTGTGGCACATGAACTTGTGCGGATCCATATGCCACCACAAACGTGATCCGCGATGCCTCGCAGAGTTGCATTCGTGACACCGGTGTTCCACCGGGTCAGGATAATAAAGAGGCTGCCATGGCGTCCAATTGAGATCTTCTCGGAACCATGGATATCGGCGAATCCATGTGGTAAGCTTCGTACTGAATACATAAGCAGGATTGTTACTTCTTTGCAATCGGCGCCACGTTTTGGAGTGTTCTCTATGATATAATTGGGTGTTTGGCGAAAGACGGCGATCACGTGAACGTTCTCGCTCCCTGGTGAGAAACTCCGGGTCAGCCGCGCGTTTGTGAGCCCAGTAATCCTTATGGTATTTGAGGTATTTGGCACGACTTTCGGGGTCGTCCTCGTATTTCTTCTTCCTAGGTACGACTTCTCCTTTTATCGTGGACCCCGCACGATCGGTCGAGTAGGATTGCGCCTTGAACGGTCGACTCCATGAAGAAGTGCTTATCCATTGGGAGTCCCTTGACAGAAGTGAATTATGGCCGGAAGGTTTCGAGGTACGAAATGCCTCGAACAGAGCTCGAATTGGCATTGTCGACATTGATTGTACTACGTTCAAGGAGTAGTCTCCCAGGGCAAGTTTTGCGCAGGGCGTGCAATCATAGAATGGTATTCGATCGCGTGTCGACGTCTGTTGATGAAACAGGCGGACGGCTAAGCCTCGGCATATTTATCTTCATCCAAAGCCAAAGAGTATGTCTGGTTGCAATGACTTGATTACTTCAGATTGGGCAGTAGCTGTTTTCGACACGCTCTGTTCATGGAAATGAAAGTGGCAGGAGTGTTCAGACAAGAATTGTCTGGAGACTTTCTTTCCATGATTGACACAAGGAAGGAGAGAAAGGACGTTATTGATGGTAATTGCCGAATGTGAAAAAATTAACAATAATTAGCCCGAGTTTCTCTCATCAGCGACTTTTGGTCAGCGAGCAACGTCGGCTTTGTCAGAGCTTCCTTGCCCCTCTGTCATGCAACATAGCAATGTAAAGAAGACAAATACAGGCTAAGTCGTTGCCCTTTCTTCCATTTCCTATTTCCAAGGCTTCCATGTCCATCCGTCGTTTCTCTGCCCTTCTTCTTTCACATAAAACGCGTGCGTCGCCTTCATGAGACTGCTTATCTCCATCTTAATCTGCATTGCAGCTGTCGCATACCATCAACGACAATTCATCCTACCCTACCTGACTACGAACAACATCGCTACCACTGCAACAAACACCACATACCAAGCAACAACAAATACCACAATGGCATCCGCACAGTCGACCTTCAAGGGTCTTCCCGTCATTCCTCCCAATGACCCCTCCTTGACTGCCACATCCACCACTCCTCGCAAGATCCGCAAAGTCTTCGAGGCAATCGACCAGGCTGAGGGTGCAGGCGCAAGAGTGAGAAGATCAGTGGGCACAAGAGAGTTGAAGAACTTCACACCCTTCCTCATGCTCGTATGTTACCTACACCCTACAAGAAGCGACAAGACAACTAACACAATTTTCTAGGACCACTTCACCATTTCCCCTGGCGCAGGCTTCCCCGACCACCCCCATCGCGGCCAAGAAACAATCACCTACCTCCTCAGCGGCGCCGTCGATCACGAAGATTTTGCTGGCAATAAAGGAACCATCCACGCCGGAGACCTTCAATTCATGACTGCAGGAAGAGGCATTGTGCACGCCGAGATGCCCGCCCAGAACCCCGACGGCAGTGCAAACATCGGTATGCAGTTGTGGGTCGACCTTCCCGCTCAACTCAAGGACTGCGAACCTCGTTACCGCGATTTGCGCGCCTCTGAGATCCCGGTCGCAAAGTCTGAGGATGGCAAGGTGGACGTCAAGGTCATCTCCGGACGCGCATATGGTGTCGATTCATTGCAAGAGCTCGCTTACACACCCGTCTGGTTGCTTGATGTGAGGGTTCAGCCTGGTGGCACGTTCAACACTCCTTTGCCGCACAAGTGGAATGCCTTCATCTACACTCTCAGCAACAGCATCAATCTCTCCTCTGGCTCGACTTCGCGAACCATTCCGCAATATCACAACGCTGTTTTGGAACAGGAGGGTGATAGCATTGTCGCTAGTGTTCCTGAGACGGCAGACAAGGAGAGCAGATTCATCTTGGTCGCTGGCATGCCTTTGAACCAACCGGTAAGTTTCTTCGTACTCTTCGAATCACCAAAAATAACTAACATATCCGTCAGATCATCCAATATGGTCCATTCGTCCAGACCAGCACGGAAGGCATCTACAAAGCAATGGCTGACTACCAAGGCTACACCAACGGCTTCGAGCGCGCCGAGAACTGGGAGTCAGAGATTGGAAAGAGCATGGTTCACTAAAACATCTGATGGTAAGACTGTTCAATGATGTGTTGGTCTTTTGATAGCATTGATAGAAACAACGAGCGTTTTCATGATACGAAAACATGCAAACATCTTCTCATCTCACACAACTGGAAACTCATCTCTTTTCTCGGTTGTTCGTCCATGTAGTCCGTACCCGGTGAAGCGCATCACGATCCGCGATGCTTCGAATCCTTAGGGCCAAGCGAACATGGGTTCCTTTATCGCAACCACTACCCCGCATCAACAACCAAACCCAATCATTGGTAGGATAAGCTGGAACAAGATAAGATAGACACTCGTGGCATCCTACCTATCTTCTTCAGCTGCTCAAGTACCGTTACGTGCAAGCAATAATAAGGTTTCCGTCCGCCTATCTTTGCTGGCTAGGTGCTGCACTTCCAGCTGATTGGCCATGGCGAGGTATCTTGTCGCATGAAGATACCTGATACATTATAGTACAAAACAACAGACTCCAAGCCCTGTACACGTACGTGACCCTTATCAAAGGGCTTTGTCGAGACCTCTGCAACATGACGGTCGGAAGGAGAAAATTGATAACTAGTGACTTTATCCTCCTGAACCTACAAAGGTTTCTTCCTTTTTCTTCTCAAAAACAACAATAGTCAAGCTCGGATTTTCTGGAAATTATGTCCCAACGCACTCCTTCGACACGCAAGAGCGTGGGTCAGGAACCTGTTACGTCTGTATTGCCTGAAGGCGATATACCTTTCGATCCCAAACATTCCTGGAACCAAGATGAGGAAACGCTGGCCGCACTAGGCTACAAGCCAGAGTTCAAGCGCGAGTTCAATCTCTGGACCACTTTTTGCGTCAGTTTCGCAGTGTTGGGTTTATTGCCTAGTTTTGCTAGTACCTTGTATTATGGCATGGGATATGCTGGCACTGCTGGTAAGTTACTCTTCGCTTTGCCTATCAGTGCTACTCCTGCAGAAGAACAGGTGTTGATGCAAATATAGGTATGACTTGGGGCTGGCTAGTCGCTATGATAGGGATCCAATCCGTCGCAGCCTCAATGGCAGAACTCTGTTCCTCAATGCCTACATCGGGAGGGTTGTATTATGCCAGTGCAGTCCTCGCACCACCGGGCTGGGGTCCTCTGGCCGCATGGATAACAGGCTGGTCCAACTGGATGGGCCAAGTGACGGGCGCCCCCTCCGTAAACTACGGCACTGCAGCCATGACTCTAGCCGCCGCTAGCATCGTCAACCCTTCCTTTGTACCCCAGAACTATCAGGTTTACTTGCTTACGGTTTTGTTGATGATCATTCATGCTTGTATGGCTAGTTTGCCTACCAAGACCATTGCGAGGGTCAACAGTTTTGGCTCTTCGTTCAATATTGTCGCGTTGATTGTTGTGTTGATTCTTATTCCTGCGGCTACGGATAGGCAGAGTAAGGATCTACCGAGGTTTGCGTCCAGCAAAGAGGTTTGGGGCGATATCTACGCAGGCACGGCTTTCCCTTCTGGAGTCAGTATCTTGATGAGTTTTATCGGTGTTATCTGGACAATGAGTGGGTATGTATTTGAGCATGCTCAAAAAACTGGGTTGTGACTCGGCTATCGTAAGGAAACGCTGTACTGACGATGAAGGTCCACAGCTACGACTCACCTTTCCATTTGGCAGAAGAATGCAGCAATGCCGCCATCGCTTCTCCTCGCGCAATCTTCCTCACATCAGCAGTCGGCGGCACATTTGGCTGGTTCCTCCAACTCGTCGTCGCATACACCGTCATCTCCATCCCTGACGCTCTTTCTTCTGACCTCGGCCAACCCTTCGCTGCCTACCTCGTCCAAGTGCTACCACAAAAATGCGTCCTCGCTGTTCTATCTCTCACCATCATAGCCGGCTTCTTCATGGGTCAAGGTTGCATGATCGCAGCTTCTAGAGTGACTTTCGCATACGCCAGAGACGACTGTTTCCCCTTCAGCAATATCTGGAAACGCGTCAACAAACACACGCAAACACCCGTTAATGCAGTCTGGCTCAACACAGGCGTTGCTTGTGTGATGCTATTACTCATCTTTGGCGGTTCGCTAGCAGCAGGAGCCATGTTTTCCATTGGCGCTATTGCCGCTTTCGTCGCTTTCACCACCCCAATTTTCATCCGCGTGTTTTTCGTCGGAAACAGATTCCGTCCCGGTCCTTGGAATTTGGGAAAGTTGTCCATTCCAGTGGGTGTGGTGGCTTCGGCGTTTGTTATCTTGATGGTGCCGATTTTGTGTCTTCCCTCTGTGGTTGGAAGTGACTTGACGGCAAAGACTATGAATTGGACGTGTGTGGTGTATGGAGGTCCGATGGTCATGGTCATGATTTGGTGGGTTGTGTCAGCGAGGAAGTGGTTCAAGGGACCAAAGGTCAATGTGCAGCACATGATGTTGGGCAGAGAAGTCGATGGGGCTGATATCTTGATGGGTCAGGAGATTGGTGGTGGAGATGTGGATGAGGGAAATGTGGTTGTAGATGGAAAAGCTGCTGAAGCTGCTAAAGCGTAGAGGGAAGGGTTTTTCGTTCATAGAGTGCAGAGGTGTTCATATACCAAAACTCCATTCGCTCACCTGTTTCTTAGATGATACATCAGAGTCACAAAGCAGGATTGCCATGATACTTCTTCGGCCCATGGCGTGACTAGGATCTGGACAAGAACGTTGGTCTTGAGATGTCAGGTCATTAGCGACCTCGACCTTGTGGTCACTGCATTATAATCACTAGTAATATGCATTTCCACTACTTGCTCCTGCAGCAGCAGCACCAGGGAAAGCTCCGGGCACAACCACAGGCCCCTGGCTCAACACTTCATCCCCACTGTCCTCTTCGTTGCCTCTGAAAGCATTCTCGTGAGGATCGATTGAGGCACGCAAGCGAGCTAACAGAGATGAATCGAGCGTTGGCGGAGAGAAAGCTTTGGGAGTGTGGTATTCACGGCCCGAGGGCATAGCTGCCATGAGTGGCTCGCTCGGAGGTATGAGTTGAGTATTGATCTGCGTTTGTCCCTGTCAGTATATTCTTCGACTTCGCAGCAAAGCAAAGGTAGGATCAGTATGGAGGACGATTTTCAGACTTACCGTATCGTTCAACTTGACCCACTTTACCTCGAGCCATTCTAATACTCTTGCCTCTTCCAGTTTACCAGCATCCAGACCCCAATCATCGGCACCCTTTTCGACCCTACGATCTTCTCGTTTCTCGGCAAAGGTCTGTTTTATGCCCTTCCAACCTTTGCGTTTACTGGCATCTTGTTCCAGTGGCGCTAGACCCAACTCTCGCCTCGCACCCCGTAAATATGCGATTGCTTCTCCAGTCTTGCCTGTTGCCTCAGCATCACAAGCTAGAAACCTAGCGGCTTTTGCTCGAGATGTGCGACGGAGGTCATCGACGTAATTGAGCAGTGAAGAGTCCAAAGCACCGATACCAGGGGCTAGAGATGCGGCAGCTCGTTGAGCGTGATCGGAGGCGCAGATACACAGGCGAGCGAATAGATGCGCGCGGACTTTTGGGATGCTGGGAGCAGAGATCATCCACTCCTTGTCATCCTTATTCCTTGCCTGAATGACGGCAGTAGTGTATGGGTCGTCTTTCAGGACAGTGATGAGGGTCGCTTCGGCAAGAGCTAGAGTGGCGAGAGCGACTTGGGTTGAATTGACCGTATCTAGAGGTGCAGAGGCAGGATCTTGGGTGTGTAGATTCAGGATGTAGTTGTGAATCGAGTTTGCTTCGAGAAGATACTTCATTGCAGAGCCAACTGCGGCGGTACGACGGTCGGGTGAAGGGATGTTGGATGAGTAGAGTATTTGGAGCTGAGAACGTGCTTGTTGGACTTGAATGTATGCCAATGTCTGTAGGACGAATGCAACATCATTGTATATGCCTGCGAGCGAGGTTCTTGGGGGTTCTCGTCCTGGTATTGTTGCTGCGAGAGTAAGACGCCATTCTGTCTGTAGCTGCTTCGTATTTGTGATTGTCACAGGCTCGTCCTGTATCCTGCCGGTGGCTGTTGCTGATGCGATACCTAGTGCATAAGGAAGATAGCCATTGACAGCATCCTGGACTACGCCCAAGTGAGCTGCTTGTTGTGAAGTTGGTAGTCGTTTGTGCTTCTTGAGGGCATCGCGAAGGATCGATCGTTGTGTAGTCGCTGTGAGTGGTAGAGAGGGATGACTGGGGCTGCTGATGAAGGCGTCGAGCGGGGTTGACGATGTTGTCGGCAACGTGAAGGGGTAAGGCATCGTGTGGTGTGTGGTCCTTCAATCAAATCTGAACTGGCAGTCGCACCTTCCACCTTGCTTTCAATGTCAATCGCGTCGTCTTGGTCGCGCGACCGCCAATGTTTCGTGGGGTCCAGCTTTCTTGGACGATGCGTCACTTCGTATTTCTCGTATTGACCACATTCACATGCTTGTCGCGGAATAAGCCCGCACCTCTGTATGACATTGGACATTGGACATTTCATGCTCATAACATCTTTCATGGACAGTCACCTAGTCTACCATATTTCAAGCATACATCGTGATCGCGGTGTGCGATTTGCGACATCAATATCTAAGAAAAATGTTGTTGCAGAGACGTCAGATCATCGTGTGAACTAGATCTCTTCTCTACTGCAGTACAACCTGGTGCTGTACATTATTGATTGCAATGCTCCATGATTCAATTGGTCCTGGTTGGCAGGTGAACTAACATCTGTGTCTGTCGAGTTCTGAAAATGAAAAAGCACGCCAAACGCTTCAAACCTTAGGGGGGAAGCGATCCCGAAAGTTCACAATTCTCTATCTACAAGATGCTTTCGATGAAACGAAGGATTCACCCCTTGCAGCTTCCACGTGTCCCTGTAACACGTTGCTCAATAGATATCGAGTACCCCAAATCCTTGCTTAACACTTTCTCCCACTTCCTCCCTCCATACGACTATACTCAAAATGATCAAACTAGTCGCTTTTGACCTTGATGGCACGCGCGCTGAGAGTAAACAGCCCATCAAACCCGACATGAGCGAAGCTCTGTCCAACCTCCGTCGCAGACGTCGCAATTCTTTCTGGCGGCGACTAGCCACAGTTCCACAAACAAGTCGCTAGCCGCCTGCCCGCTTCTGCAGACCTCTCAAGACTCTGGCTGATGCCAACCACCGGCACAAAACTGTACACCCACCGCGCCGGAATATGGCAAGTCGTTTATGCCGAACTCTTCTCCGAGCAAGAGAGAGCAAACATCATCAAGGCATTTGAGCTTTCACTGGCTGCTACAGGCTTTACTCCAGAGATTACATGGGGAGAGCGAATTGAAGATCGAGGCAGTCAAATCACTTTTTCTGCTTTGGGCCAACAAGCACCAGTCAGTGCAAAAGAGCTTTGAGATCCAGATTTTGCCAAACGCAAGGTCATCCAAGCAGACCTGCAAACACGTCTTCCAGGACTGTCCATCAACATGGGTGGAGCAACTACCATCGACATTACCAGAGAAGGTGTGGACAAAGGATATGGATTGAAGAAGCTGCGCGATGCAAGTGGGATTCCCTTGGAGCAGATGATGTTCATTGGAGATGCAATATTCCCTGGTGGCAATGACTATCCGGCTAAGGAAATTGGTCTGGAGACTGTGAAGGTCAGGGACCCTAACGGTACACTTGCTGCTATTGCTGCGATTGTAGCTTGTCTCAAATAGACATGAACAATAGCCCTGCAAGCACATCGTAACTTCACCCTCGATTCAAGGGATACATCGAACCACTTTGGTGTCGTAAGTAGCGGTTCGAAAATCGTTGCTTTCGTGCGATAAGTGATGGTTCGTTTGAGAACCGGTTCCCTCGCGTAATTCAGAAACTCTCGCCATGCATGTAATCGAACGCAACCATACACCTAGCATAAGTTGTAACGTGTTCAATTGGTGTGAAGAGTGCTTGACTGCATCTTGTTGTGCATCGATCCGCATCACTCAGAACATGAAAGCTTTACCGGATACTGGTTGCATCATTGTCCAAAAGTCCGCCTGAAGATCGCTGGCCAACCAGATATCCTTTAAAAATGCTTCCATGACCTTGACCGATCCGAAAGAGAGGTACTCGTCAGCTATCTCAAGTGAGCTTAGCACAGTCTGTTGAGCATCAGAATCGATGCAATGAGCGCCGATCATAAGACATGGAAACAGCAAGCAATGCGCAAGTTTGCCGATCTCGGGTCCTTGTTGAAGTGCATCAATGCCTTCTTGCACGCTTTCCTGTACCAGTACATCGGATATGTCAAGATTGCAGAGGGCGCGGTACATGTAGATGCGAGCACTGGCTCGATACGCTGAGCAGAAAATTGTGAGAGCATCGATGGATTGACAGCCATCCCATGGAGATGATGGAAGCGCCAAATTTTCAAGACGTAGTTCTGTCCTTCCGAGTGTAAGCTGAATCTCTAGCAGTTCTCGGATTGGAACGGGGAAGCCGGTGGTATGCGCAACGTGACCGAGTTGAGCTAGTTGCGCTAGTAGTGCCATGATGTCGACAAAGGCATGGTCATCGCTGATGCCCGTCCACCATGCCTCGCTACCCGCAAGCTGGAGCCAGGTGTCTGGACCCAGATGTGGTGCTTCACCGCCCATGATTGCGTATGTGAGATCCATCGTGGCGTATACTGAAAGCAGTAGTGATATCGGTCCAGACTTGGTTGAGGATACCTCCGTCATATGATTCCCATGCTGAAGAATGGCACGACCGCCACGAAGATGGAAGCCTGCTGCGAGACCGTCATCTTGTGGTTCTATTATGCCGTCGAGCATGCAAAGTAGCACGCTAGATGGAAAAGTGATGGTGTGAGAAAGATCGAAAGATTCCTGGAGTCGTGTTCGCAGTGATCGAATAGCCGTCAATCGTGCTTGCTTGATGTGTGATAAGGTCTCCTCCCAAGCAGCATGATTCTTGAAAAGACGATGAGCGTTGGCGACAGCGATGACCGCCTGATGGATGGAGGAGTCGGTCACAAGCCATGCTGGGTCGATACCCGGTCCATCATCCATCAGGCTGAATCTTGGAAGAACTTCTCGTGAGAAATACAGCACCTGCCAGTCATCAATCGTAGACGGCGATTGAATCTGTGGTGTAGGCGTAGGTGACTTGACAGGTACCAGTTGGCCAGCAAAGCGTCCTCGAGCTGCTACTCCGTTGGCCCATTTCAGGCGTACACCATACTCGCACTTTACACGAGATACTTCGCAGCGCGTGCATACTGGCTTTTGCACGTCGCATAGAACTCGACGATCTTTACATCGCCAGCATGATCCTTCGGAGACTCTGATTCGTTTAGGAGGCATATCTGTATGCGCTATGTTTGTTGTTCATGAGTTAAAATGCTTGATGCTTAGTGACGCAGACATGTTATTCGAGAACTATGGACAAAAGTCTTGAGACGTTATTGACCTCTGAGTGCGAAGCTTCTTTGAGATGCGAAACGTAGAGTTGCATGTCGGGATGGTCACGAAGGCTGTTGGTCCAGAAGGTGCCGAACTGGCTGGAAATGCTTATCGACACGTCTAAAGGGTCAGCATCCTTTTCATGATGCGATTTGATCGAGTAATTGAGTCACACTTGGACCCGTGACTGTTATAATCTCCATTGTGGACGTATACAAGAAGAGGGAAGAAGTCCAGAGGAAGCGCCAATCAGTGAAGCTTCAGCCAATAGATCAGCAGCCCCGCAATGTTGTCTCGGCAGACTAGTCTCAATAAGGTGCTTATCTCGACCACCTCGGTCTTCCGCTTCACGCATATACTCGGCACAAGATCTGATCCGTGCTAGATACCGAACGCGTGCTCGAATTCAGATGACAAACTCATTTACACCGCTGATAAGGCCAGCAGACACGAGCCTTCACTCCAGCTGAATAGTCGCTGCAAATGGCTGGTAATCTTCCTCTCCCTTCCACTGATCTTCGTACAGAGACTCGCCCATTTGAGATGCATCCATACCGATCATGACATCCCTGTAGCGACGTCTTTGTCAGCGTCTTGTTGCAAGCTTTGCGGATGACGACTTACTTGTCTGTTGCCAGAACTTCCCAGCCTGGAACACAATCAATCAGAGCGATGAGGATGTACGAGACACTGAATGCCCATATGAACCCAATCAGTGCCTCCACAATCTGAACGCCCAGCTGTCTTGCGTTACCATCAAAGAAGACGCCACCAACGATCTCTGTCGCTCCATCAAGAGCAGCAACTTCCTTTTGAGCAAACAGTCCAGTCGCGATGGTGCCCACGAAGCCACCAATGCAATGCGTAGCAAAGGTGTCGCCATTATCGACCCACTTCCATCTTCTTGCCATCTCAGTGAACTTGATTCGCAGGGCCTGTCTCGACACAATGGCACCCACGATGCCGAAGAAGAATGCTGTGGCCATGTCGATGAACCCAGCTGACGGCGTTATCATAACCAATCCACTGATGGCGCCCAGGAATGTCGAATCAAGCGACCACTTGCCAGTCTCGTAGTAAGTCATGCAAGCCCAGGTCATCGCACCAGACGCAGCACACAGGTTGGTCACACACATGGCCATTACAGACTTGAAGTTGAAAGCAAGCGTAGTGCCTGCATCAAACGCAAGCCAAGAGCCCCAGATAGTGACCAGAGCCAGCAGCTGACTCAATGTGTTGTGTGGCTTGTGCAAGACCAGATGAGCGGGTGTTCTTTCTGCCGATTTGCGCGAGCGGAAGAGCGGATATGAGAGATAGATGCTGAGAGCTGTTGCAGTAGCTCCTGAGCAGATGTGCACGGGAGAGCCGCCTGCGTAGTCAAGGACGCCGAGTTCTCCGAGGAAGCCACCTCCCCAGACCATGTGTGCCAGCGGACAGTAGACGAAGGTGGCCCAAAGCTGCAATCGTTGTCAGGTTTCTTCCTCCTGGATAGTGTTGCTAAGGAAGATACTCACAAAGATGAAAGGGATGAGAGGTAGGAGCCTGCCTCTCTCGCATGCACCGCCAATAGCAATAGCACAAACAGTGGCGCAGAAGATGAGTTGAAATTCACTGAACAAGATGGCAGGAATTGTACCCACAGGCTCGGCCAGAACATCAAGGTGCATAAAATGCTTAAAGTCTCCAATGAAGCCATTGCCTTCTCCATAGGCCAGTGAGTAGCCGAAGAGCCACCATTGTATCGTACAAACAGCGACCGCCAGCAGAGCTGGCATAAACGACGCCAGTCCACTACGCCGTGTAGAGTATCCAGAATATCCAAGACCAACGGCGGGGATGATTGGCCAGCAAAAGACACTACAGACAAGGATGAAAGCCGAGTCTGTCTTATCACACGCCTCCCAAGCCTTCAGGACTTCAGTAGCAGCGATCATATTAGCAGTAATCAGAGTACAAGTATCTGTAGGTTCTAAGCAAATTCATGTTGTTGAGCACCTTGATATATGTATGATCCCCGGAGCCGCGGATATGGAGATAAAAGAAGTGTGGGGTTGGGAGATAGCGATAAGGTTGGTGGTCAGAAGGATTTCCCTTTTCGGTATGTATCTTGGCCTAGCGGAAGTGGGCCATATTACTTCCTGGTTCATGAAGACCAAAGGTCGTGAGGTTTGTCCATGGTGATCCTAACTTCGCAGTGACTTTGCAGAAGTTTGGCAATGTATCGCCAAGCTTGATCTGCTCCCAATACCACGATTTCTGAGCAACGTTCAGGATCTATGGAGCTAACTCTGATATGTCCATTGCTTGCGATCGAAGTCTTCTGTCCATTATATCCAGTACCTCGAGAGACGGAGCCAGGATGAGTTTCTCCAAACATTCGTTGACTCCTGCTCGACCATTATTTGATTCAAGAGTCCATGCTTCAGGTAACAGGAGCGGGCGGTAGTCACCATCTCTTAGGTCTGGTCTAGCCTGGCTTAGATTTATGGCATCAAGATTGGTCACGAATCGACAGGTCTTCTGAAGTAACGAGAAAACCTCAGCCCATGTGCCATCGCGCAAACATGTGTGAGCGATATGAACAGTGATCAAGGTATCAGCATGCCTTTCCAACAGCTGGACAAGAACATGATATGAGATTGGAGTATACTCCAGCCACAAGGACTTCAATCTGTTCGTTTTGACAGAACCGAGTACGATATCAGCACGTTCGAATTGGCGACTGCGCAAGAGCTCAGGTTGTTGTTCGGGTGTAAGCCAATCATCTCGATTAAGATCGTCGCATCCTTGTCTGTACGTCAGATCTTCGAGTTGATGGGTATAAGATAATATATGCCCGGTAGATAGAGTGCCAGCATCATCAAAAGTATTATTCATGTCCAGAGATACGGATTTCAGACTAGACAAGAGTCCAAGATCTTGTGGGTCCATATCTCTGGTGCTGTAGCCCCGCTCATCCGGGTCAATTGAAAGTGCGTCGACGGTCAATTCGAGTTCGGCAAATTGCATCTTGGTGCGGAAGATTGCTTGAAGGCAAGGCTCCATAGTAGACTTGAAACAAAGCTCCGGTTCTCCATGAAAGTGATTATACCGATCAAGGAGCAAGGTCACTGGATCCCATCGCGGCACTTCAAAGTCCGAGATATCCAGGATGATAGGCGTCTGGTAACTGCAAAGAGAAGCAAAAGCGCGGCAAAGTAGTGCTACTGCATCTCCTGAAGCCTCCAGTTCATACTCTTTCGTAGATCTATTCATAGCGTCTTGCATTTTTGCTTTCGCTCGTTTGACTTGTGCTGATGTTGGTGCTGGGATTCTCCTTTGCATGTCTTCGACTCTCTCAATAAGTGCTCGCATTTCTCGAGGATGGACGCGACCGGAAGAGAGGTGGACTTTCCGAACGTGAGGTCCAAATTGAGGATGCGCACAGATTTCAGCTAGTTTTTCCAGACTGCGGCGTGTCATCAGAGAGCATAGGTTGAACATGTAGTCCTTCGCTAGGTGCGTGGTCGCGACAGAAGATATTCTCTTGGTACATGATCGAAATGCCTTCAACTCCTTCTTATTCAGGTAATCGCAAATTCCGTCCAGAATCTCGCCCGGTAAGCTATCCAGTCGCAAAGTCTGTTGATAAGACATGATCTATGGTTGTTGAGCTTGTCGCCCGTGGACATGCGCCTAAAGTTCAGTGATTTCTCGTCTCTATTTTGATGGACTGCATGTTTGTGGTTGCTTGGTAATCGCACTATTTTGTTGGTAAAACTTTTTGCGCATTGACCGCGCCTGGAGCAGGGTCGCCCCGTCTTGACTGCCAGGAACAAAGTAGTGAAACAATCATGATGTGCTTTGGCTAAAATTATGGAAAGGTTTGTAGCATAAATTAAAGAATCCGCATATCATTCGGGGCTTTAAAAAGACTCAAGGCTTCTTCTGGTACTTGTCTCCAGTACCAGTTTTGACAGCCTCTCTCTGCCCGATGCGGTCAAGCCAAGCAAGTACAGTAGGGAAGGCCTCCATATCCTTCTTTTCAAACCCAGTAACCTCCCACTTCGCAACCCAAGGGTAAGTTCCGATATCTGCGAGACTGTATCTGCCCTTTCCAGAGCCAGCCAAATATTCTCTGGGCTGTCCATCGCTATTCTTGCCAGAGAGATGTAATTCAAGTACACCAAACACGCGCAGAGTCTCGGTACGGAATCGCTCAATGGCTGCAGGATTATTCTCTTTCGCGAATTTGCTAAAGTACCAGAGCTGACCGTATGGAGGTGCACCAGATCCGTGCCAGAAAAAGAGCCATTGGATCATCTGACTGCGCTCAAGCGGGTCTTGAAAGCTCAGCGCGTAGTTCTTGTCGTATCTCTCGGCGAGGTAAAGCAATTCGGCTGATGTTTCAATGACAGGGAAGGGATTGCCTTTGTTGGTGTTGTCGACGATGACTGGAATCTTGCCATTGGGATTCAGTCTGAGAAACCAGTCTTCCTTTTGTTCATTCTGCATGAAATTGATGATTGATGTTGTCCATTCGGTCCCGTACAGAAGAGCAAGTTCTTCGAGCAAGATCTGCACCTTTTGGCCATTGGGAGTGCTGAAAGTCAACAGGTGGATACCGTCAGCCTTGGAGACCGCAGATGGAGTGGACTCAATGTAGAGGCTAGAAATGCTGTCCTTGGTCGAATGTAGAGCTGAATTGTATAAGAAGGATATGATGAGTCCAAGGAGTACTATGGGATACAACCAGGTGGCGAACATTGTCTATTTATCTTCACATTGCTTCGACCGTTGCTTTTTTAAGGATTGAATGGTATACCGACTGCACTTTTGCAGCTTAGTTTGGTGCCCAATGAGTCGATGCGGTGTCAGCATGAACACGAGAGGCGTACATAGATTCCTAAGCTGCGTCTCGGACGGAGGAATAGAGATCCCGAGCAAGCCGTTGAAGGTCATCTGAACGACGCCGCGCTTAGGACAGATGACAAACAAACGCCGGCAAGAGAGCGAGACTCAATCATGGCGCACGATTGAAGACGACTTCTGGTGCGCCGAGCATTGGCAACAATGAGTGCATACACAAGTCTTCGTCAACAACAAAATCCAGCATCGGCGTCACATAGAGTGAGGTCGCGCGGTACGCAGCTGAACACACATCTCGAAGCTCCTTTTCACGAACAGTATACGACGATACCTGCAGACCTACGCAGCCTAGGCGATTTGATGCCAAGGGTCACCTCGACTCTCACTCCAGGCACGGAGAACAAGCACGCCTACACGAGCAGTTCGGCGCGTTGGCGTTGGACTTCGCGGCCGTGAAGCTCCGCACTGATGCCCGCACGGTCAACCAAAAATTGCCCAAAATCACATCCACGTTCTAGACTCCTGTGCCACCATTCATCGACCAATAACGATGGTGAGAATGGCAAAAGCGATGATTCCGCCCGGGTTCGAACCGGGGACCGCCTGTGTGTTAGACAGAAGTGATAACCAACTACACCACAGAACC
>JAXQGV010000020.1:0-58445 GCA_037040395.1 Aureobasidium sp. M94-06E | reverse complement strand
CACTTGCTTGACACTCCTCTTCACGAGTACAAATCCCGTGACTAGTTATTCTTCCTAAGAATAGTTGGCCATAACAATAGCAAATTATAATAACAGCACTAAATTACCTTAAACTAGTAGGCTATATAGCTATATAGCTTACAATTAGCGCTATATTAAATTAGCTATTAAACACTACCTATTTTAGTTATATAATAAGCTTAAAAAGTAGTATAGCTTTATATAGAATCTATAGACGATATAATAAATACTATAGCTATTTAGCATTAAGAAATAGCTTATAAAGAAGGGGCTACTTCTAATAAAGGAAACTATATATAAGCGCTACTACTTTACTAAAAAGCTTTACTACTAGTCTCTTAATTAATAGATAAAAGTCCTATTTTCTAATAAGTGTTCTATAGAGTATAGAGCTTCTTATATATGTAAATATGTTTTCTGCTCTACTAGATAGCAATTCGACTATAATAAAGTTACTAAGTTTAATAAGAGTAAGGATATATACATTATAGTATAGGTAGCTATTTTAATAGATAGTTTAAGCAAACTCTAGCCTATAAGGCATGATTTAAGCTCTAAAAACTAGGGCTATATAACATAGAGCTATTTATAGGTACTAGAAGCTAGTCTATTACTAATGCTTAATGCAAATAGCATTTTCTAGTAGGATGGAGCTTGAATTCATACCTTAAGGATTGCTATAGCTTAGTTTAAGAAACACGGCATACACGTCCTTAAATACTGGCCACCATATAGTCTAGATTTGAATCTAATTAAGCACCTCTAGCCACTGCTTAAAGAAGCGCTATACTAGCTTTATCTAGACATTGAATTATGGAAAGGTGGAGTTAATAGCGTAGCAGAGCGCATGGAAGCAGCTCTGCTACACGCATGGGAGACCTTGGATGATAATATCGCATATAACTGTGTGGCATCCATGCCAGAGCGATTGGAAGCCGTTTACAAAGCAAGAGGCTGGTACACGCGATACTGAAGTTTTTTCGCAAAACCCGACGAGCGACAGATTCAGCTAGTTCTCGCGATCAATCTGTTCTAATTTGTATGGCAATTCTATTGTTATTTGATCGCGCGCATTCGATTGAAATGAAGGGGATGGGCGCGCGGAAAGCCGCCAAGCAGCTGGCTTTGCAAAACTTCTGTCCCTCCACAGTAATTACGAGACAACCATCGTGGTCGTGACAGATATGTATGTAGAACAGGTGAGACAATAGGATACAAAACGATGACACTTACCTTTACCTCGCTTAATGAAGTTCAACGCAGATCGGAGTGTGTCTGACAGGGAGAGAAAACTGACCAACATCACGACGCACACGCGCCTTGTCTCTTGACAATGAAAAACAGGCATTCTTGGTAGTCAAGACGCGAGGGCCCTGATATTCAGCTTCAGCAATCCATCCATGATGTAGAGCTTTGAGTTCATTGCCAAGATCAATCCATTGTGCCGCATACGCAGGATCAGTGCTGAACAAGATGGGCAAGATGTCAGTAAGCCAGGCTGAAAATCGGTGGAACCAGGTGTCTACATAACTATGGGCAAGGAAATCACTCAGACCTCCTCTATCTTGTTGCAGACGAGCGAGTGCAGAACGACGACGCTCAGAGCGGATGAAAGCTGCAGATCGAACGTACGAGAGAGCCTTGCCAGGGTCGGTCTTTGTCAACGATGGGGCATCAAAATCAGCAAGACCGTCCGGCATTGGCGAGCGCTCATAGCCATATCCATGTGAATCGTCTACATCCCAGCGAAGGATCGAAGATATGCTCGAGCATTGGCCAAAGTGAAGGCGACCAGAGGTGATCAGGTCGCGTTTGGTGCTCAAGTTTTCAATTCTGCGAGTGTGCACTGAGCGAACACGCAGCAAACATTGAAAGCCAGCAGGGAAGTGAGAGGACCAGGTCATGATAGCGCAGAACTTTGCCTCAGAGTGGTTGGCAGTGTTACGCGCATGCGCTTGAAGCAGCAGATATTCATCAACAAGTTTGGGCGATGTGAAGGGAAATCCAGCAATCCACTTACCTAAGTAATTATCAATTCGTTCATTCTCATTCTCGAGTAGTTCGATTTCGTCGTTGAGCGCTTCGATGACAGCTTTGTCAGAGTCGGCGTACTGATAGATGTTGGCGAGCATCATAAGTTTATACTCGATGTGGTGGAGACTAACTGCTTCAATGACTGGTCTGAAGAATTCGGGGTTCAAAGTGTCAACAAGGATTTCACTGTTCTCTGCCCATCTATTGAAGTCTTCAAACCATGAGTCACTGTCGAGGAGGGACCTTTGCGGGATGGAAGACATTGTTTTGTTTGCTCTGACGAGGTCGTTTCTGTATTGTTAGTATCCGATGCTATCCTGTCCAGGAACACTCTAGGTGGGTGCTCACTTTATACATGACTTCGAAGGGAACAACAATGCGATTGTGTCTTTGTCTGGCTGCTTTGGTGTGCGGTAGCGACAAAGACAATCACATCCGATCCTTCCTAACACAAAGAATGGGTGTAAAGTTCTTTGTTGAAAAGAACAGAGGTAGCCAGTCGAAGAGTAGATCATGAAACCGTTGAGGCTGCAGTGTGGCCAAAATCTTTGTGGTCGGAAGGTGGTTATGTTTGTCAACTCTGAGTCTATAGCACATTTCGCTCGGAGGGATAGCATCTTCACAGCTTCCAGCAGGATTGCTTGCCGTGAACCGAACTTCATTTTTTCTCAAAAATGTAGTCCAGGCCTCGTCCGCGAAGGAGAGTCGGGGGAGAGAGCAGCGTGTGGTATGGACACAGTGTGAAGGTGTGGTTTTGTTTCTCGAAGAAGAATTTGGGCTGGATGCTGGACGCGAAGAAGCACGAATATGTACGTGACTAATCGACGGTTATAGGGTTTGAGAAGATATATGTTGAGTGTCATTGAGTGTGTGAATAGCAGGTTCGAGGCGTGTAAAGTTGTCAAGTCGTAGATAAGCGGAAGGCGCGAGTGAATATGCACATGGCAAGCAGGCGCATTGGAAAGTTGATAGACAGAAACACCGGTCTCGCAGCAGCACAGAGAAGGAACAAATCGGGTGGGCTTCCCGAATAGGTATAGTCAGCCTCGATCTGGAGAATCTGGGAGGACAGAAGTGCTGGCCACCTTGAAAGCAGAAATGAGCTGGCTGCGTGAACGAGGTAGCCACGACCACAACTGCGGGTATACAAGATATATAGACACACAATGAAGCTGCAAGAGCGACTGAAGGAGCTCCTGAATGATTTGATCAGTAAAAGCAGGTGAGCGGTGAGGATTTAATGTTCAGCGAGGCACCTCCTTCTGGCCAAGTTGCAAAGTCACGGAATCTCGAGCTCGGTCCTTTCCCGTCCGGCAAGAACTTGAGGTGGCTCTTCGAACTTCAACCTCCCAGCAGACCGACCTCCATCTCCATCACCTCTCCACTCCCATCAATTCCTTCCCGAGACCCGTCAAAATGCTCAGCAGGTACGCTCCAAGCTGTCGCCACCAACTTTTGCGACGACAACCCGGCTGACTCGACTGCGCTCCCCAGCGGCATTGCCAGGTCATTGAGGGCTTCTGCCCGTCGCCCTGCTACTCTGCAGCGCGCCTTCCAGCCCATCAAGCCTTCGTTCGCTCCCGCCTTGAGCCAGCGCTTCGCCAGCACTCAGTCCAACACCGATGGCAGAATTCACCAGGTCATTGGTGCCGTCGTCGACGGTATGAGAAAACCTTTTCCCCACGACGCCGAGCACAAGCGCCACTGCCGCCGCGCCCATTGTCGCCGACCGCACGTCGTAGTCGCCTCATGAACACCCATACTGATGCATATCTACAGTCAAGTTCGACGGTGAGCAGCTGCCTGCCATTCTCAACGCCGTTACCACCGAGAACGGTGGCCAGAAGCTCGTCCTCGAGGTCGCCGTAAGCTTCGCCGCACTGTTCCCCTGTAACATACATCATCTAACAAGCTCCAGCAACACTTGGGTGAGAACGTCGTCCGCTGCATTGCCATGGACGGTACCGAGGGTCTCGTCCGTGGCCGCAAGGTCGTCGACACTGGCGCCCCCATCAAGATTCCCGTCGGTCCCGGCTGTCTTGGTCGCATCATGAACGTCACTGGTGACCCCATTGACGAGCGTGGTCCCATCAAGGCCAACAAGCTTGCCCCCATCCACGCCGAGGCCCCCGAGTTCGTTGACCAGTCCACCTCTGCCGAGATTCTTGTCACTGGTATCAAGGTCGTCGACCTCCTCGCCCCCTACGCCCGTGGTGGTAAGATTGGTCTTTTCGGTGGTGCCGGTGTCGGCAAGACTGTCTTCATTCAGGAGCTCATTGTGCGTTCTCCCGTCTCTATTTTTCGACTCTAGTTGCTGACAGTTGCCACAGAACAACATCGCCAAGGCTCACGGTGGTTACTCCGTCTTCACTGGTGTCGGTGAGCGTACTCGTGAGGGTAACGATTTGTACCACGAAATGCAGGAGACTGGTGTCATTCAGCTCGACGGCGAGTCCAAGGTCGCTCTCGTCTTCGGTCAGATGAACGAGCCCCCAGGTGCCCGTGCCCGTGTCGCTCTTACTGGTCTTACCATCGCCGAGTACTTCCGTGATGAGGAGGGTCAGGATGGTGAGTTTGCCTGGACCATCTGTTCGATTTGAGCGCGGCTGACTTACTTTCCAGTGCTTCTCTTCATTGACAACATTTTCCGTTTCACCCAGGCCGGTTCCGAGGTGTCTGCCCTTCTCGGTCGTATTCCCTCTGCCGTCGGTTACCAGCCCACCCTCGCCGTCGACATGGGTGGTATGCAAGAGCGTATTACCACCACCCAGAAGGGTTCCATTACCTCGGTCCAGGCTGTCTACGTCCCCGCTGATGATTTGACTGACCCTGCCCCCGCCACCACCTTCGCCCATTTGGACGCCACCACTGTCTTGTCCCGTGGTATCTCTGAGTTGGGTATCTACCCCGCTGTCGACCCTCTCGATTCCAAGTCTCGTATGCTCGACCCCCGTATCGTTGGTCAGGAGCACTACGACACCGCCTCCAAGGTCCAGCAGATGCTCCAGGAGTACAAGTCGCTCCAGGATATCATTGCCATTCTTGGTATGGATGAGTTGTCTGAGGCTGACAAGCTCACCGTCGAGCGTGCCCGTAAGCTCCAGCGTTTCCTCTCGCAACCTTTCACCGTTGCTCAGGTCTTCACTGGTATCGAGGGTAAGCTCGTCGACCTTAAGGACACCATCAAGTCCTTCAAGGCCATCATGAACGGTGAGGCCGATGACCTCCCCGAGGGTGCTTTCTACATGGTCGGTGATCTCGACTCAGCACGCGCCAAGGGTGAGAAGATTCTTGCCGAGCTTGAGGGCAAATAGATGTCTCGTAATGGAGAATGATGAGGAGCTTTTTGGGCAATCTGCCATAGCCATACCCGCGACGAATATCAAAAGATTAAAAGCGACATTTGTAAAAAGGGAGGGGTCGTCTTTTGGCGGATTTGAGGTGAATGGAGATTACCAAGAGCTTGTGTACTTTAAGAACTGCGATTTCCTCTGTGTCCACAAATACTCGGCCCTCTCTCAACCCAGCATTAGCGAAAGTCGAATTGTTTCAAACACATTGCTTCATGTTCCCACGATGTTGTATAGTGATACTCGAAAGTGACGTAAAGCAATTACGCTTTGCTTAGCAAAGGCTTATCAGCTGCAGTAAATTGTATATCAAGCTGGAGGCTCTGTTGCAGCAAGGACCTCTTACATGTTCGGGCTACGCCATGCACATATATGGTTTTGTAATCATGTTCGCATTGTTCATCTGCATAATTGGAGTACTGTGTGTAAATAAGCTAAGTGAAATGCTGAGATACGTTCGTGTCGCAGGGGTAATGGTGAATTGTGTACAATCATGATGAAAGACGAGTGTGCTTATGCTTCTGAGATTCGAATGGGTCAGATGCTGGGTGATCGATATCTGGGGATGTTCTGGGCATGTATGGGCACTTGGATGCAGGCCATGTGAAGATCAGGACTGGGAATGTCGAGGGAAGAACGCAGCGAACAAAGGAAAATAATGGCTGGAAGGTGAGGGGATCCGCCACGAACGAGAATGTAATGCTTCGGGTAGCGACGAGACCTTGGTCTTTCGTTCTTCACTCGTCGTCGACTTCACTCTTGATCCTGAGAGATCTCCTGGGTCTGGATGCTTCGACCTTCTTCGTCTGCTCTTGGTCTAGCTTGATCTTCTTTGGAGGTGGCAAGTCTTCTTCCTTCTTGAATCCCTCGGGATATGGGTTCTGCTCGATCTGGTCGAGACGTTCGACCATCGATTTCATTTCCTTCTCAGCGTCGATGAGATATTTGGCAAGTTTGCCCTTGACTTCTGCCACGGAGCCGTCGTGGTCCGGGGTGTTGTCTAGCATGCAACCAAATTGATCGAAGATCTGTCTGAAGATTTTCTTGCAATCTCCTTTCAAAGATTTGGTCGTGGTAGTTGCTGCGTGACCGACCTTGTTGGCAGAGGTGTCCGCCATCTGGACGAATGGGGATTTCTTAGAATCTGACTTGACGTGCTCTTCGAGTTTGCTCATAACGGCGTCCTTGTAACCGGTCCCTAACACCATTAGCATTGGAGACATTTTGGAAGAAAGTGTTGTGCTCTAACCCTTCATCTGCTCGGCTTCTTCGTAAATCTTCTGCATTGCCGTCGCAAAATAACCTGCAGCATCATCCTTTTCCGCAGTGTATTTGACATTCCTACATCTTGTCAGCTGCAGTCTTCGTAGAAAGTGCTTATTGGGTCATCACTGGAATTCTTTGGTGAACTCATCCTTGTATTTGGCAAAGACATCGCGGATACCGTGCTTCTGGGCGTCCAGGAATTTTTCAAACTGCTCCTGAGGGATCTGCATGAGCTCCATTGGCTCTTTGGGTTTCTTCGTTAGCTTGGTTCGTTGAGCTTCGAGAATCATCACGTACCTTTCACATCCTCCAAGGTGTCGTCGAGAGCCCTCAAGATTTCGGCGAGAGCAGCTTTGATGGCACTCTCTTCCTCCACAACTACTTCGTCCCAAGCACTAGCCATGAATTTGACCGCAGGGAGCATCATCTTTGCGTTCCAAGAATGATGGCCTACTGTCTTGGACTTGTACTTTCCACCTCGGCGCACGAATGCCTTGATGGTGCACCAGTGCCAGATACGGACCTCCTTGTGCAGGAAGTCGTAAGCCTTTCTGGCCATCTCAAGATTGGCCTTCTTCATAGGTGCGGCTAACAAAGCTGTTGACCTCACTGCCAATTTTTCACGATAAGCCTTCAGAGCATCTTCGATGATCTGTGAAATGTCAGCGACGGAAGACAACACGGAACTCGTTTCAACGCACCTTCACGTATTTTCCGTGTGCATCCGAGACTCCACTGTCACTGCTTCTTCTGGTTGCGGTTGCCCAAGCTCTGAGTGCCGTGATAAAAGCAACAATTTTGTGACGGATGTGCGTGATGAAGGTCGTCCAGACCTCTTTGGCAACGATTGAAAGAGCATGTGCGCGGAGTTTTGGAATCCCTGTCATCTCAGCACTCAGCTGTGGTGAATTTTCGTTTCCTCCATCTTTGTATCCCTTAAGCCATGCATAGTGTCGATTCGATACAGCGAAGATCAGGCTGGCCGCTTCACCCTGGATGCGATCGGCCTTCTCGTCCATGATCAGGGCGGTGACTTTGCGGTTTCTGACTTGAACCATCTTTTCCAAACGAAGGTGAAGAAGTCTTTCGTACTTTTTCCTGCAGTCTTCAACGACTCTGCTCCGCTCTTCACGTGTGGCCAGAGCTGTAGCTCTTCTGAAAGCTGCATTTGCTGTTGAGAGATCCGACTTTGCCTTTTTGGTTCTGTCGTCGAGCTTTTTACAAGGTTTTGCGTCTTCCTGATACTCTTGCGCGAAGCTCTGAAATGTCATGGGGTCATCTGTCTTGGTGCAGATTATGGCAAGACGATCCTTGAAACGATCACCAAACTCGTAGATCAGGCTGTCGACAGTAGTGTCTGTCGCACAGCGACCGATGGGCGAAACAATCCAGAGATGATCACTCTTCAGAATGTAGTTCTTGCTGGCCTTGACTCGGATGCGATTGATATCAGAGACGCCTAAATAATGATTAGCTTTGTCTAAAGGTGCAATTGCGATTAACCTTGTTACCTGGCAGATCAGCAAGGATGGCGTATTCAAGGATCCTGGGACCGCGAACACCAATGCTAGACCTCAGCATTAGAAGCTATACGATGCTGATGGTATTCGTAGCTTACCTGACTTGACGAACAATAGGCCAGAGCGAAGGTTTGTCGTTCCAAGATGCACTGGCGGAAAGAAAAGGACCCACAAGTCTTGCGAGCTCGAAGGCCCTGTCTGCTTCGATCAGCTCAGACTCAGTGTGGGATGAGTGGTCCAAGATGAGTTCTTTGCACCACTCCTCGAATCGTGCAAGTACGAGCTTAGCATCCTCAATCTCCTCGTCCTCAATGGCCGTCTCAATGTACGACTTCATCTCCTCGCGCATTCTAAAACCCGGCTTCTCTCGAAAGAGATCTAGGAAGGTCGCCTCGGCGGTTTTGGCCTGAGCACTGAACTCTTTTTCCTCGTCATATGTCCAGTCCTCGTCCTTGTCGAAATGAAAGGTAACATAATCCTGAAGGTAATCCTTCATCAGAGTGTAGCGATCCTTGCTGCTAAGGAATTCGACTTTTGCAGCAAACTGCTTCTTCTGTTGAGGAAAGGCCTTTCTATATTCGGTTATGACACATGTGCATGATGTCCCGAAGTTGCCCTGTGATCGCCGCATCAGCACTATGCACTGCAACGCTCACGAGAATGGTGCATACTTCTCTGGAGATGTGGGGAGTGTCAAGCAAAGCACTAATTAGAGAGCTTTTACCTGGATGCATGTCAGCTGCGTTCATGTTTACCTTGGAAGAAGACATACCAGCGCCTGCATCACCCAGAAGTGCAATGGTTGGAACCTTAGGATCCGGGAATCTTCTGGTCTCAACAGCTTGCTCCAATAATCTCGACAGGCTGTCACTCTGGTTGCTGATCTCCGAGAGATGTTCGATCGTCTTATCCAGGATTGCTGTGAGTTGAGAACAGATGGCGTGCACATCTTCATGGTAAGCGGCGCATGGAGGAAACTTCTCGTCAGCTTCTCGCCAAAGAATCTCGCCCTGTTCGGGTTCGTTGTCAGGATTCTCGACGTCATCCTCTGTATCTGACGGTACTGGGCTCAGATCGTCATCATCGTCGAAGCTATCGCTACTGTTGAGCGTAAGCGTTTCTTCGGCCATCCTCTCAATCTGGTTGTCGTCGACGTTTTCCACCTTAACGAGGACTGGCTCGGTTGACACTTCTCGTTGTCGCTTACCCAAGACTACATGGGTCTCGATTATGTCGGGTGACTCTGATCTTGCGCTCATGATGGTGTATGGACAAGATCTGTGTTTGGAGAGGAAAAGGAAGAATAAGAAGAAGCAGGAGGAAGGTTGTTGGTGAGAAGGGGATTGTTGTACGGTCGAGTGGAAAGCAAGATGAAATAGGTCGGAATTGAACTGATAGTAGGAGAGGATGAGTGAAAGGATTAATGATGTAAAGGAAGTGAAGTGAAAATGGCAGTAGTTCTCAACTGTTCGAGATGGCAACCTAACTTTGTCATGTATTGGAAGAGGTTGGTAAGAGAATAAGTACTGTTTTATAGTATAGATGTACTGCAGAACTGGTGGAAGGAACGGAGACTGTTCGTACAAGCGAACCAGTTGAATGAGGACACTCAAGTGAAGTGCCGACTAGCCTCGACTGAAGCCGTGTCTCCTACGAAACGCGGAACGATAGACATGCACGAAGCGGAATGTACAGTGCTGAGAAATCACTATACGAGATGAGACAGAATCTTGGGCCTTACATTTGTGGACTACCAGTGTTCGTGCTGCTCGTCAAGAGAGGTTGACATGCATGTGCCTCAGACGCGAAGAACGGAGCCGAAGGAGGGAAGTGACGAAGCCAAGACTCGTGGGTCTTGCGATGACCTCCTAACAGGAAACCAAACACTTTATTATTCTTGACTCGACCAAACCCTAGGCAACGATCCAAACAGAACCGAGGGTCTTCTAGCCAAGCGACCCGGAATTGGTAGCAATCATGTTTTGCCTACGGACATGGCTTCCAGTCCTCTTCTTCATGTCAGTCCTGCCGAGCGCAGCAGTGGAGATCATGTTGCTGACCAAAACAACAGTTCGAATGTACCGCCCCTCTACCTGGTACTCTTCATCTCGGCCATGTACTATCTGAACCGACCTTGCGTCTACTGCTCGCTGCTCCTGACCGTTCTCGTCATCTCCGTTTACGACTTTCACAATAATTGGTTCGAGCCGCAGCCCGACTCGTCGTCCTCGGCGCATACCGGAAACTCTACAACGACCGCTCTTGGAGACAACATCGCAGTAGCCTCCTCAGCCATTCAATCGGCAGCAGCCTCGATTGCGCATTCTGTCGTCGACGGTCTCTCCAAGAAGACAGGACTCGATGTACAACCGCAGATCAGCGTGGCGGAATGGTTGAAAGACATGTTTGGAAAGAAAGAGTGGCGCATACCATGCATCGACGTTGCCGTAAGGCTCTAGAAGATCGAAGCACAACCATCAAATGAACACCCTGGAGGCATAATGACAGTAGCATTTCGGGCGTTGGGTCACACGACAGCACAGGACATTTGGGACTAAGGATTGGTGCATATTTGGAGTTCAACACGGTAGTGCATCAATGCCATGTACAGTAATGAAGGTGGATTAGGCGAAAGAACAGATCGGCTCTGGGATGCAGATACTGTGGTCGCAAGGAGGAGCAAGCTTCTGTCGTAAACATTTGTAAGAAGGACTCGTATCCGTGAAACAACGCTCTTTCGCCAGCGAGCGAACCACAAACAAGATGCCTAATTTCGACAAAACCATCTGTGAACAGCAATTGTCTTGAGCTTAATGAAGCAATGGGTCAAAAAAGCCGACTCGTCTGCATTCGCCGAAGCGGCTTGGGGAGAGCAATCCCCGCGCGGGAATCACCAGCCCATGCTCTGCCCATTGTAGGGTGACAAAGCATTACTCGGGTATCCTCTTAACTCAGAGGTTGGCTGTCAGTCAGATGCAAAAGTCGTCGCTGCTTCGGCGAGGGATCCACAATGTGCTGCAGGGCAAGCGCGGGGGAGGGGCAGTCGCAAACGAGCTCCCGAGCGCCCTCCTTCCTCGTTTGTACTCGTGCAAGACCACACGCCACTCACGCCCTATCCGACGCCCTGGAGACAAAGCCAAATTAAACTGCATCGTGCCCTTGCAGCAATCTTTCATTCCTCCCTCTCTCGGTACAAAATCTCTTGCTAGACATTGTTCAAGCTCTGCTTCAAGCACCTTGTTGAAAATCATGGCCGACAGAGACGTTCTTCCCGACGTGTATGTCTTCCGAGCTATGCTTCATGCTACTGTCTGAATCACTGACATTGTTGTTGTACAGGGTCAAGCCGTCCAACTATGCCATCTCCCTCTTTGATCTCGAGCTCGGCGGTAGCTGGACCTACCAGGGCAAGGTCGACATTGACGTCGAGGTCAAGCAAGAGACCAAGGAAATCACTCTGAACACCCACCAGCTCAAGGTCCACAGCGCTCATATTTCGACCGAACAAGGAAAGACCGAGGGTGCCATCAACGCTTCCAACATCACCTACGATGAAAAGAACCAGAGAGCCACCTTCCATTTCGACCAGCCCATTCCTCAATCACACAAGGCTGTCATCTCGGTCAAGTTCAGCGGTATCATGAACAACGATGTCAGTATCTGCATTGTACCCACAAAATCCAGGACTAACATACCCATCATCTTAGATGGCTGGATTCTACCGTTCCAAGTACAAGCCTACCGTCCCTGCCGCCGCGTCTGTCCCCAGAGACTCTGAATACCACTACATGCTGTCCACTCAGTTCGAGTCTTGCGATGCTCGCAGAGCTTTCCCCTGTTTCGATGAGCCCAACCTCAAGGCAACTTTCGACTTCGAGATTGAGATCCCAGAGGACCAGACCGCTCTGTCCAACATGCCTGAGAAGGAAGTCAAGAAGGGCAACAAGTCCGGCACAAAGATCGTTTCTTTCGATCGCACTCCTATTATGAGCACCTACCTTCTGGCTTGGGCTTTCGGTGACTTCGAATACATTGAGGACTTTACTAGACGCAAGTATAACGGCAAGAACCTCCCCGTCAGAGTCTACACCACCAGAGGTCTCAAGGAACAGGGCAAATTGGCTCTGGAGAGTGCTCACCAGGTCGTCGACTACTTCTCCGAGATCTTCCGTATCGAGTATCCTCTTCCCAAGGTTGACCTTTTGGCTGTTCACGAATTCGTATGTTACCTGATCCTTGTATTGCTTTATGCTAGTGAGAATCATGCTGACCAGAAATCACTAGTCGCACGGTGCCATGGAGAACTGGGGTCTGATCACCTACAGGTTCGTTAAAACCAGCAATTTTGCATACGCACATCTGACAAACTGTGTAGAACTACTGCCGTTCTCTTCGATGAATATGCCTCGGATCAGAAGTACAAGAACCGCATTGTCTACGTTGTTGCTCACGAACTTGCTCACCAATGGTTCGGAAACCTTGTCACCATGGACTGGTGGTCAGAACTCTGGTTGAACGAGGGTTTCGCTACCTGGGTCGGCTGGTTGGCTGTGGACCACCTGCACCCGGATTGGTCAGTCTGGTCTCAATTCGTCACTGAGTCTATGCAGACTGCATTCAACCTGGACTCACTCAGAACTTCTCATCCCATTGAGGTTCCTGTCAGGAACGCACTGGAAGTTGATCAAATCTTCGACTCCATCAGTTACCTCAAGGGAAGTTCGGTTATTCGTATGTTGGCTTCTCACCTGGGTGTTGAAACGTTCTTGCACGGTGTTGGAGACTATCTTCAGGCTCACAAGTACCAAAACGCTACCACTAGCGATCTATGGTCCGCTCTCAGCAAGGCCAGTGGAAAGGACGTCAACACTTTCATGGACCCCTGGATTCGTAAAATTGGTTTCCCTGTTGTCACTGTAGCAGAAGAGCCTGGCCAAATCAGTGTCAAGCAGTCTCGCTTCCTCAGTGGTGGAGACGTCAAGCCCGAAGAAGACGAGACCACCTGGTGGATTCCTCTTGGTCTCAAGTCTGGCTCGAACACATCCGAAGTCAAGAGCGGCTCTCTCACTGCCAAGGAGGACACTATCCGTGATGTCGATGACAGCTTCTACAAGCTCAACTCCGAACAGACTGGCTTCTACCGCACAAACTTTCCTCCCAAGAGACTCACACAACTTTCAACTCAGCTTGATAAGCTCTCTCCTCAGGACAAGATTGGTTTGATTGGCGATGCTGCAGCTCTTGCCATCTCTGGTGATGCAACCACCGCAGGTGTCCTCTCTTTCCTCGAGGGGTTCACCAAGGAGACCAACTACCTTGTCTGGTCCGAAGTTCTTTCAAGTCTCGGCAACATTAGATCTGTCTTCGCTGATGACGAACAAGTCTCTGAGGGTCTTCGCCAGTACACTCTGCGTTTGGTCAGCGAAGCCACTGAGAAGATCGGCTGGGACTTCGCTCCCCACGACGACTACCTTACTGGTCAGTTGCGTGCTCTTCTGCTCGCTTCTGCTGGTATGGCAGGACACGAGGCTACTGTTGCTGAGGCCAAGAAGCGCTTCAACGCCTTTACCGAGGGTGGTGACAAGAAGGCTATCCACCCCAGTTTGCGCACAGCTACCTTCAAGATCGCCGTCAAGGAGGGTGGTAAGCCCGCATACGATGCTGTCATGAAAGAGTACCTCAACACAACCTCTGTCGATGGCAAGGAGATTGCTCTTCAAGCACTCGGCAGAGTTCAGTCGACTGATTTGGCTAGAGAATACCTCAAGTGGTCTTTCAGCGGCGCCGTCGCCACTCAAGATCTGCACACTCCTTCCAGAGCATTGGCTCTCAACTCAAAGACCAAGCTTGAAGTCTGGCACTTCATCAAGGAGAACTGGCCCATGCTGAGAGAGCGCCTCGGCAACAACATGGTCGTCCTTGAGAGATACCTCCGCATGAGCTTGAACCGATTCTCGAGCTTCGAGGTGGAGAAGGATATTGCCGACTTCTTCAATGATAAGGACAACGCTGGCTACGACCGTGGTCTTGCTGTCGTCAGCGATACCATCAAGGGCAGAGCCAGATACGCACAGCACGATCTTGAGATCGTTAGAGAGTGGTTGTCGGCTCACGGTTACATGAAGTAGACTCGCTCAGTACAGAACACGAAAATGACACTATACGATACAAATGATGTGCGTATTTAGATCAATTCTTGCAAATCAAATCGGTTCTCTACTGAATGTAAATACTGTGAAGTGGTGGGTAGTGAAGCAAGATTCACGATTCCAAAGAAACAAGGCAAGCACATGCCTGGGAAGAACAACATGATGAGCAGCAAAAAGTTGATCCGCGGGTGGATAAGTTCAGGCAGCACATACTCATGGATGATGCTTGGGACAGAAAGAATAATCGAAATTTGAAGAGTTACAACAATTTTTATGGTACAAGATGCGGAACAAGTGAGAAGAGCTTGGATATACCAGATGCCAGATGCTGGTTTGCGCAAACGTTGCCTGTCGAGGTCAGATGACGTTCTTTTTTGTCATTCTTCGAATGCCTCAGAACCAGGAGGCGTACGGTAAGGTGGTGTCCATCACAGATGGATCTAGGAAGAGAGCCTTGGAGAATACAAGCGTGGTGCGCTCCCATTCACCAGATACTGTATAATTTTTGTCATTCTAAACTCTTTCTGAATCGGCAGCGTGGCCACTTGGGCCCGAAGAAGTGTCTGGAGAAAAGGGTCAGCATTCTATACAGGCGTCCGGGTAGAAAGAAACTTACAGTCACATGTGACAAAGCAGCGATCGACCTCTGTCAAGCCCTCGCAGGTGTACTGGATGGTCTCTGCAATATCGTGGGTGCTGTGCAGCTTAGCTTGGTCGCTGAGGAGAATGTCAATCTCAACCCAGATACCATCGCCAGCGTGGTAACTGGTGATACTCTTGAAGCCATCGACAACAGGCGAGAAGCGGTAGCAAAGATACAGCAATTTCTTTTGCAGTTGCTCGTCGGCTGCCTGGCCGGAGAGTCTAGTGACGTTCTCGAAACAGGTACCTGCCCAATCGTAAATGATGAAGAGGGATAGGATACCAGCACCCACAGGGTCCAGCCACCACAGGTTTGCTTTGTAGCCGATGAAGGGGAAGAGGAGAGATAGAGTGTTGAAGACAACGTCAGTCTTGCAGTCTTGGGCCAGAGCTTGCACTTGAGTGGTCTTGATACGGACACATCCTAGACCGATGATACCCTTGACAATGATGGTAGCCAGCATAGCGCCGATAGCGATAGCAGGCAACTCCTTGGCCTTGTGGGGTGCATCGGGCATAAGCTTTTGTACCGACTCTTGCAGAATCTGGAGGAATGATATAACCATGATGATAGAGAAGACGAGGATACCGAGGGGTTCAAGACGACGACGGCCGACAGGGAAACGCTTTCGAAGTGCTTTGAGACGCCATTGTACGAGTCTGTTGGTGCTCCAGACGATCAGAGTACACAGTAGATCTAGAGCCGAGTCGACGAGCGAGGCGATCAGAGAAAGGGAGGACGAGTAGAAAGCGGCGGCAAGCTTAGCGATCAAGAGCAGGATGTTGGCAATGACGTTAATATTAATCGCCCATTTAGCCTTCTTCTCTGCCTTCTGTCTGTTTTCCTTGACGTCGTCGGGAAGGAACTCCCAGATGGCACCATCGGCATCTTGTAGACCTCCATGGCGTTCATTCTGGCCATCATTATCTGCGTCTGGATTCATGCTGTCTAGGACATCATCGGCCAATGCCTTGACCAGAGCGTCGACTTCGGCCCAGTCATCAAGACGATTATTCTGATCTTGGTAGAACTTTCTGACTTGCTTGTTCTTGATTTCCTTGAGCTCATCATCTGATTTTCTGTAGTGCTCAATGTCTACGTTTTCGACACCAGCCAAGATCTTTTGCTTGAGATCCTCTCTTCTTTGGTCATGTAGGGCAGTACGGGCGGCGTCCCTGAATCTGAACATGTTCGGTTTCTTTCGGCCGTTTAGGCCGCTTTCGACGTCTGCCTGGTCCGGACGACCATTGCCATTGCTCTTGCTTCTTTTGACGCCGAATGAGGCAACATTCCTAGTGCCGACCATGTTCTGCTATGGAGAATCAAGAATTGGCTCCTGGCAGTGAAAGACGAAGAGCGCGTGTCGGTTGTTTATTTGACGATCTCGAGAATGACGTCGGGGCCAAGGCGAGATGGAATCTGGGGTGGACGCGATGATCTGGGGGGTTTCGTGTCGCTCGTCGTACGGACTTGCTCGCCTTTGTATTGCCAGGGTCGGAGAGGCTTGTGAACAGATTTGAGAGGCTTGCACAGTGTATATTAACAGGCTTGTTTCTGAGAGCTGGTCAAGGAGCGCGCAAGCTCCACCAACTAATTCAAAACCGGTTCCATCACATCACATCCCACATGTCCCGGTTTGGCAACATGACGTCTCCTGCTATTTGAATCGGCCACGGGCCGACCACCGCTGCCCTGCTGGATCATGACGACGACGATTAATGTTCCGCGCATTGAAGCGAAACGCCATTAGTTAGATATAGCCTCCGAGGAGCCTGTTTATGCACGTGTGTTGCAGCTCCATCACAGGGACTCCAGAATCAAAAAAACCATGACCAGCGTGTATTCAGCAAACAGTCCTGTCAGCTTTGACGAGCTGCTCGCTCACCTCAAAACCCTCCCCGTACCGCTGCTTCCGCCAGCAAAAGCTCTCGAGCCAAGTTTGACCGACAAGATAGCATCCTTGTATTTACATCCAGCACTCGAGGCTCTGTTGCATCTTCTCAACCATGACCTCCCTTCTGCGCACTTCCTAGTGCGACACATGCAGTCCGATCCCGCATTTGAAGCCATGTACCTACACGGTATTCTCCACCGTATAGAAGGAGACTTCAACAACACCAGAGCCTGGTACTGCGATGTCTCGAGCTCTGAGCCCTTCGAATTGGTATGGGGAAAAGCCACTGAAGAGGAAAAGGCCGAAGTCAAGGAGAAACAGGATCAAGGTGAAACCAAAATGCCTCCTCAAAAGTCTGCTCGAGATTTTGTAGACAGCCTAGAAAAGCTGTCAAAAGGCCAAGGAGACAAGCAAGCGCTCGCAAAAGAGAGCAGGAGGGAGTTTGATGCTGTTCTCGACTGGTGCATCAAGAAGTTCGGAACTGGGAAGCACACTGATGCCTCGAAGGCTTGGAAGCAACCAAGCCAGGAGATCAGTCAGAAGGGCCAGGACATGGTCACTGGCAATGATGGCTTTAGAAAATTTTGAAATTCCTCCAGGCAGTCCATCTGACTTGTTGATAGAAGATCTACAATACTATGAATTAGCGAACATCTCAGGATGTTCTTCACGATACCACAAGTTTGAGCACCCACGGACCTTATGGTCTTTCTAATAGATATTGCGCTCTAACCTAGCAAGAGCAGACTCAGCCAAGCTTTGGTGACAAGTAACGGCAAGCCATCTACTGAGAGTGAACACAGCTCACGAACTGAGAAATCCTAACACGAAGACAACCAGAAAAAGCATGTTTCGTATTTCGTTTTCATTTGGCGTCTAGAGGAGAGAGCTCATAATACCTTCTTCCTCTTGGGAGTGCGGCAATCTTCCCGCATTCGTGTTGCCAGAGACTCCTTCCCCCGATGTATAAACACCAAACAGACAAGAAAGCAGGAAGAAGACAAAAAGCATGCTCCCTCCAGCCCGGTACATTTGCAACGTTAACATGACAAAAAGGGAATTAGATCGCAACCAACAAAAACGCAAAGGGGTAAGAAAAATAAGCGTCCACGTGGAGAAGAGTGATATAAAGCCTCGTACCAGGTGACTCGCATGGTGTATGGCGAGATCGTTTACGCCTTCATAACGCCGGTAGGGAAAGGGTCACACGACATCGCCCGAAGGCAAAGACAGAAGTGTGAACAGCATTTCCAGGATGTTTTCTTTGTTTTTCTCGTATCGCGTGCTCTCTGTAGAATTGTTCATGGGTCGGGTATCGGGGAGTTTTGTGCATTTAGCAGCACTGGCCAGACTTTGCGTTGCCGTCGGCGGGCTTGGTCAAGGGCACGCTGACAGGGGCACCGCTGCCGGGACCGCTCTCCTTGCCTTCGCCTTGATCGAGAGCCTTGCTGGAAACGATGCGGTAGATTTCTGGAGTATGTGTAAGCTGAAGTCACGGTAATGAAGTATAGACTATGTACCTGTGAGGATGTTTTGGAAAGCGAGCTCGACGTTGCTGGCGTCCAGAGCGGAGGTTTCGATGAAGGAGAGGTTGTTCTCACCTGAATTGAGAAGCGGTTAGTCGGATGTTGGTAAACAAGGCAAGGCGCAACAAGGACTCACTAGCAAATTGTTTGGCCTCCTCGGTGGGTACGGCGCGCAAGTGTCTCAAATCGGACTTGTTTCCAACGAGCATGATGACAATGTTACTGTCAGCATGGTCTCTGAGCTCTTTGAGCCATCTAGTGACGTTCTCGTATGTCTGGTGCTTGCTGATGTCGTAGACGAGCAGGGCACCAACGGCACCACGGTAGTAAGCTGAGGTGATGGCACGGTAACGCTCCTGGCCGGCGGTATCCCAAATCTGAGCCTTGATGGTCTTGTTGTCGACTTGGATGCTGCGCGTAGCAAACTCGACACCGATGGTCGACTTTGAGTC
The DNA here is from genome assembly GCA_037040395.1 of Aureobasidium sp. M94-06E. Classification (NCBI taxonomy): domain Eukaryota; kingdom Fungi; phylum Ascomycota; class Dothideomycetes; order Dothideales; family Saccotheciaceae; genus Aureobasidium; species Aureobasidium sp. M94-06E. Next base: position 39,590 of record JAXQGV010000020.1, on the reverse strand, counting down.
GAGGTTGAATTCGTTGCGGGTGAAACGGCTCAAGAGGTTGGATTTACCGACACCAGAATCTCCAATCAGGACGACCTTGAAGAGGAACTAGAGATGGAGTTAGTACTGAGGCCGTGACAGCGCGACAGAGGACTGAGCTTACATCGTACTCGTCGTTGGCCATGGTGGTAATATGTGAAGCCGGGGATGAATTAAGGAGGGGCGGATCTCAGCAGGCGTGGCAGCAGAGAGCGCGAGGACAAGGGCGTGAGTATTGTTTGCGATAGAGCGCACAGCAGGGTGGCGGCGGATAGCAACAACAAGGGGTCGAGCACAAGAGGAGAGTTGATGTGATAGAGAGAGCAAGATCAGCTGTTGTTTGAAACTCCAGGCAGCCCAAGCCGGTTCAGAGACACGCCAACGCCAACGCCAGCGCCAGCGCCAGCGCCCACTGCTCCTTCCCTTCTTCCCCACCTCCAGCCAATCCGCACCGCCCATCTCGAAGCCTTGGCACTATCACACGTGCATATTATTTATCACAAGGTGGTGGAAGGTGCGACTATTCAAAACATCAACTTTTCTCGAAATTTCTGTCACCACATCACACCAACTTCTCTTGACCACGCGCTGTCATGCCCTTCCGAATCGTTTTCCATCATGGCCACTTCTAAGTCTCGACAAGTCTTCGTCGAGGACGATGATAGTGATTCAGTCAACACTGATAGCACTGTTGAAAGTGAACCTGAATCAGAGTACAGCGTCGAAAAGGTCACTCGCCTTCTGTCCGATTCATTCTACTCCAACTAACTTGCATCAGATTCTTGCAGAACGTGAGACAGACGACGGCGACCCTCCGCTATACTTGGTCAAGTGGGAAGGCTACGAACTTCACAGATCGACATGGGAGCCACGCGAGAATTTCGTCGATACTGACTGCCTTGTCAATTGGGAACTCCACAAGAGAGACGCCGCTGAGGGTCGTGCTAAACTTTTCAGAGTTTCTAAATTCAATGCCGCAGTCAGACGCGATCAAGTGCAACGTGAGCGCCGTCATGCCAAACGTGAAGAGAAGCGCCGGCAGAAGGCGGCCCTAGGGCCCACACCTCGTCGTCGTCTCCTCTCTAAAAAGGAATTGGCGAAGAAGGGAACTGCACGAAAGGTACCAGCCCGCGATGCTAGCAGCACTCCATCATCCGTTGCTAGGGAGTCACCTAGAAAACGAACTACTCCACCGCTTTTCGAGCCCTCGACTCCCAGCGGATCTGCGAGCCGGAAACGTAAAAGGCCTCAGTCCGACCTGCGCTCACCCTCTCCAGCACTGTCGATCAACGATGTCTTGAATTCTCAGTATTCCATGTTCAACGAGCGTATAACTGAACCAACGATAAGCCCTCACAAGTCCCCAACGTCACATTCAACAATTGTGTCGAAAAGGGCTCGTGTAGAAGATCAACCTGGCGAAAAAGAATTTACGAAGCAACAATCAGGTACGTCAAATAAAGGTATACGAATCATGCGCCAGCATTACCACCCCTTTGTTTCATCAACTTATTGAGGGAGTGACTATGAGGCCTCGTTGCACAGGGCCAAGCTCAACTCAGGGCCTACTAAACTTATGTTGTTCTCAACAAACAACTGTCTAGTCTTGTGGCATACTCTGGTCTTTGATAGATGGCCACATATCTGCAAGAGCTTCACCAAACCACCGAAGGCCTTGGTTCTATACTAACTGAAGTTCTACCTATAGGCAAAGCAATATCTGTTGTCACGTCTAGGCCCAAATCATCCAACACTTCTAGCGTTCAAAAGAACTCGCAGCCAGGTGACGCTGCTAGCAGAGTCGCAGCATCGAAGAACAAAGGTCTTGAGCGCCCACGCGAAGTCGCCGCTGATAATTCCTCAACGTCCCAAGCTTCTAAACTAGTAAAACCATCTGCAGTGCCAACCCTGTCGACAGTGCAGGGCAATCTCGCACAGCGTGGTGTTCCAGACGCTACCCCTGCCATTATACCGAGTGAATCGAGAAAATCCCCTGAAAAGGGCACCGCCCCAATAGCCACTAGCAAGACTCATGTAGAAGTTCCTAAAGATCCGTCAGGTCCCGTGCCATCTACCGTCACCAACACTACTTCGAAACCCCCGCCCAGACCTGCTGGACCATCTCGAAGAACAGCACCGATCAAATTATTCCATGAACCGAAGGTCAAGCCTAGACAAAGACCACGAGTCAATGAATACACGCCTAAGGATTCGACAGATCCTCAGTTCGTCAATTTATCTATGCAAAGACGAATGCAACTCTACAGCCACAACGAACCTGCACCTGATCCAAATTCTCTAAACTTCATCGATTCGAGTACTGGAAAAGTCCTGAACTCTGCAGGCGCACCGAATGCCTTGCGACTAGACACCAATGTCACTAGGCTAACTGACACAGAAAGCTCGGCAGTTCCGAAGTCAGCGCCTGCCTTGGAGAAACGTTTTCATTCGGCTTCTGGCTTGCAGGGTAACCCTCTTCATGGAGAAAGTATTGCAGCACCTAGGTCAGCGCGAGAGGCCGAGCCAAGATTCGCATATCCGTCAGCCCTACCAAACATACCACGCTTCTCCAGAAAACACATAACATGTCGATTTTGGTTTAGAGGCAGGTGTAGAAATTCTGAAGCAGAGTGCCCTTATGCACATACCTGGACTGGACAGATGGCTCCCAAGCAACCTGCTACGTGTAGATATTGGGAAAAGAACCAATGCACTTTCAACGACGAGGAGTGTGAATATTTCCATAGTTACGGCTTTGAGCAGAACGGTGATGAATCCAGGGGACCTGAAGATGTTAACGGCTTCCGGGCAAGGAATCGTTCAGACAGTCCCGATCGTTATGGACTGCGCCAGGACGAGGCTGAAGGACGTAGAGACAGACCGAGTCTGCCAAACCTTAGGCTCCGTCCTGAAGAACGTACTCCGATTCAATCACCATCCCTCGCATCCACTGCATCTTTTGAGCCTATATACGGTGCAGCAAAAGATATACATATGGAAGATGCTGGTTTGCCAGGTCCCATCGAGACACCGTCTCTTACTACGACCAACGCACCAACTACACTAAACGCGCCACATGAGAATGATACTCAGGATCCAATCGACATATCCCTTAGCATCAGGCCTGCTTCTTCGCCCACTCACACTATGGATTTGAAGTTGAATTTTGACACCAGGAATAGTCGATTGAAGTTTCTCGGCACTTTCGGTGAAAATTTGTCATTTGAAGGCTCCGAGATATGTCGCTCGCGTGACTTCGAGGCCTATTGGTATCTGAAGGACAAGGCCTGGGCGTCAGGTGGTGTCACATGTACGCCGGGAGACGCTGTGGCTGCTTACCTCGAGGACTTCCTGGTTCTACAATCATCTTGTATTGCTGTCAGAACGGACGACTTTGTCTTTGTCGTTTACCCCACTCAGAACCCAGACTGGAAGTTCATGCCTTATCGAGGCCCAGAAAAGGCAGGCTTGCGATGGTATCTCCAAGCAGCAGTACCTGGCACTTCCAGCCCAATCATTGTCAAGCCGACTAAAAGCTCGTTCATCTCGATGTGTGTCGAGCATCTGGATCTCAACCCTCAAATACTATTCGCTGCTAACAAAGGCAAGCATATTGAAAAGGTCGTGTATCTTGCTTTCCCCAAGGGAACACCGGAGACCAAGCTTGTTGAAGTCTTTCTAAATGAAGTCGGCGCAAAGTTCTTCCATTCAGAGGACTGCGACCTGTGGAGCCAATTCTGCGGCAAAGGGTCAACCGGCAACAGAGTCATCCTGTTTCATCCATCAATGAACTCCTTCTGGAAACTGCCAGACTTCTGGAATGTCCTGACGACCGGCGTTAACATCTTCCAAGTCGGTGTTTCAAAGTCTATTAAAACTCGCCACGATTCGCCAGTGAAATACAACTGCACGCGCCTGTTTCCGAGCGGCACACTTACACTCATAACCGACGATGTGCTTAAGTATCATCCAGCTCAAGCGCTCCAAGTCTTACAAATTTATGAAGGCTATAAGGCAAAGCCAGAAGGGGGCAGAAATGATCGCATTTACTGTCGACCTGGAGTATTGGCATGGCTCGCGGAGTTGATCGACGAAGATCGAGAAAAGGGCGTTCTCACTGAGGACTCTCCTAGAATCAAATGCTGGCAGCTAGTCTGCGAGTTGCTGGGTACACCTGTGGCCGACAACAGCCGCGACCCGTTTCGCTCAGATGTGAAGCCCCCTTCTATGCTGTATTCTCCACCAAGGAGCGAGATGCCCGAATATGGCCCCATGTGGGACAGCAGTGAAGAAGAAGCCACAGAGTTCTTGGTCAATTGGTTTGCGGGTCACGGTGTCGACCAGTGCGAGAATTACCGCCGCTTCAACGTTCTATACGAGCAGAATGGCACGCTAGCAGCACAAACGCCTGGACTCATGCAGCCGGAGAACCCCAAGGATCCGAAGGAGTGGATGAAGAAGTACACGCACATCAGAGTTACCACGCCGGCTCGATACGTTGTGCAAGTTGAGAACTACGAAAAGTCGAAGACGAGACCCCGTTGACGAGAGATGAGATGTAGAAGGCGGGCCACTACTAATTGAAGATGGAAAGTGGGAAATGATAGATCATAGGGTTAATGTAATGCTTGCTAGGTAGAAAGAGATTGGTTTGCAAGCATAAGCGTCCATGAATTCTTTTCGGTATCATGAATGTTTAGAAAGTTTCCTCAAGCATCTTTAGCATACGTGTTCGTCCGAAGATGCGGCTGACTCATGTGTGACTGCTCCAAATATGACTCTGACGAGCACCGACGCGGCAGGCGACATTTTCTCGATGGCGGAGCGGACTCTTTTCTCACTCGTGACTTCCGCATGTGTAACCCGAGATGCTCGAGGATCAATCTGCGGATCACACCTTTGATGTGAGTCGCAATCGTGTATCTCGATCGCTTTGCAATGTTGCTCCGTGTCTCAGAGGACGAGGGTCGGATGTGACGAAGCTCCTGGTACGCAGTGCAATCGAGCTGGCAGGTGTTTCCACTGAGCAGCTGGAGCACTTCTTAAAAGGTCGTAGTCGTTGTTCTTGAATTCTAAACCAGTCGTAAAGGCGCACCGTCAGGTCGCGGTGGCTGAGTCCTCAGAGATCCTCAGGCTCTTTTGTGTCCGTCGTAGACTTCGACATTGAAGGCCTTCTTTACAGCCCAAGAATGAGCAGAGGGACTGAGACATATCAGCATCAGCTCCAATACCGCGACCTCAGCAAAGAGCAAGGATCTCACATCAATGGCCCACCCCTCCAGAACGGCAACACATTATCCAAGCCTCTTCGGCGCGAAGCAATTCTCTCCATAATCTCACCTCTCTGAAACAACCTCACCTCCTCTCCCTTGACCTTGCCGTCCTTTTCGGCAGCAAGCATCCACAAGCCCACAGCATCAGCTTGAGCGACAACTCCATCATTCTTCGCCAATGTCACTAGCTCTCCGCATCCATATCTCTTACTTTCGTCCAAGTCCTTGCATGCAGAAGGACCACCAAGCAGTTTGCGACTTGTGCGTACGGTAGGAACATAGATGGTAAGGGACCAGAAACCGGTATTGCGGAAAACTAGATGACGGACTGTGGCCAAGAAGACAGCGACAGGAAAGTTGAGACCTAGAGAGAGATCACCGCGAAGAGAATCCATAAAGGTTATTGTCGATGTGTTTGGGCGGGGAGAACGGGTTGCGAAGAAGGAGAGGAGGCGGTGGAAGGCGCCTTGTGCTGACATGGTTGCGACTACTATTTTTGAGCTTGTAATATGTCTATAATAAAAAATGGAAGGTGCAATTGACTGAATTGTACTGGTCGTTTATGGTTCGAAAGATGTGTGAAGCTCTGACTGTTTACTTGACATCATCCAGGGAAAAAGTCATGACGACATGCTGCGTTTCTTCTTTTTGAGTTATTCTACAGATATTCCAAACCATCCGCCCGCAGATGCTCTGTACAAGGGTTATATTACAATTCTTAGAGGTCTTGTGGCTTTCTATACCCACTCCTTGGGCTCCTTGAGCACACTCAGCATACGCTCTTCTCGTGAACCCTTCTCGGGAGCGTGCATGTATTGCCAGCGAGCAGTCAATGGCAAGCTCATCAGGATACTCTCGACTCTGGACCCAGGTGTGTTGAGACCGAAGCTGGTGCCGCGGTCGTGCACCAAGTTAAACTCGACGTAGCGGCCTCTGCGTAATTGTTGCCATGCCTTCTCCTTCTCAGTGAAAGGCATGTCCTTTCTCTTCTCGATGATGGGAATGTATGAGGGCAAGAAGGCATTGAGACACGATTGAGAGAAGGAGAAGAGAGCCTCTTGGTCCTTCTCAGTCTCGTCAAGATCATCGAAGAAGATGCCACCGACACCACGTGTCTCTTGACGGTGCGAGACATAAAAGTACTTGTCGCACCACTCCTTAAAACGTTGATAGTAGGTCTTGTCATGAGCATCACAAGCTTCTTTGATTGTGCGGTGGAAGTGAATGACATCTTCGTCGAACAGGTACGAAGGGGTAAGATCAGTGCCGCCGCCGAACCACCAAGCATTGGGGGTGCCGTCGGCATTTGCAGTCTCAAAGTAGCGATAGTTCAGGTGCACAGTAGGAGCCATGGGATTGCTGGGGTGCAGCACCATACTCAAACCGGCAGCAAAGAATTCCAAACTCTCGACGTCCGGGTCCAAAGCTTTGTGGTTGACCCTCATCTTGCTGATGGCAGCACGTGGCAGGGTGCCGTAGACGATGCTGGTGTTGACGCCGCCTTTCTCGAAGACATTGCCGTCTTGAAGGACGCAGGTGATACCACCACCGCCGTTGGGACGGTCCCACTTGTCGACTTTGAAGCGGGTGCCGTCGACCTTCTCAAGCTCGCGGACGATCTCCTCCTGCTTTGCTTTTATGAATTGTTCCATTCTCAGACGCATGGGGGACGTCTGGGTGACGCCGGATTCGCGCTTACTGAGACTATCGCGCTCTGCAATGGACGGCGGCTCGGTTTGCTCTACATCTCCGGTTGCCTGTTTGGTCGTGTGTCAGTGTCTGAGCAGTCCGTGTACGTCATGAGATAGGTCTTGAGTGTACCATTGAGTAGATCAATGCACCAACGAAGACAATGCCCACGGCGAGGCGTGTCTTGGGTGCGACGACTCTGGAAGGCTGAGGAGAGCCTGGAGGAAGCGGCGGCTTGGTTCCATGGTCGCCAATGGAGCGGACCTGTTGCTTGGTGAATCTAGCAGCACGAGCTTGCCAGTAAGGCGCCCGACTAGCTTGTGCGGTGCGGCGGAATGCCGTGGATGCGAGAGAACTCATGTTGGAGTAACCGAAAGACCAGAAAGTGTGCGTAGACGGAGAATGAAGGAAGCCTTTCTATATATGAACTCAATGTAATGTCTATGGATCATCAAGCTCGCTCATGAAAGCTCGGACCATGACCTGTCAATCACCAGATGAATGAAGCCACCCAAGAGACCACTTCCTTCCCAATCCGATGAGGCCACCAGAGATCGAATTCGTCTCGTCGCGAAGGCACCCGTCTAACATATTGATTCTCGAAGTAGGACCGATCGCAAGCCATGACAACACCATTGCACTTTTCTCTTTCTTAGATTCTACCAGAGCCATTGGTCAATTCTCGTGAACGTCTCTACGACGACAATATCGATTACATTTATGTTCCTATCGCAATCGTCACAGCCGTGATACCAACACCCATACTTTCTAGGTCGATGCATACCAACTCGAGAAGGGATTGCCTTCATGAGAGCTTCAATTGTAAATAAAGAGCCAGGGTTACCCTAGAAACAGCTGCCTTGGTAAAATTTAGGTGATCGTATGCTTAGGTATGTATGAGAATACCTCTTGAAATACACAGTGCCTTGCTTGGGTAATGTAGTACTCAATGAGAAGCAAAACAACTTCAGCTCTGTCTCAAAGGAGGGTTGTGTCATTCTACAGTATAGATCTTGCTCTACGCCATGGTTAAAGGGTCACGAATAGCACATGGAAGGGGCTCTGCATTCGCCAGTCATGCGAGCTCTCGCCAATTTCTACCTGAGAAGTCCTGACAGAGTATCATCTATGCCCATTGATGGCTAGTCTGTTGGAGTCAATTTCATCACTTTATAAAGGAACACACCCAAGCAGAAAACATTGCGACCATTGACTATTTAGGAAACAGAATACACATCAAAACCTCGGGAGGTTGGCGACCCAGCTTTCCACACGTCTTGACTCTCGAGGAGTAGTGCTCTGCGCCTCAAGCAACCTGTAATCGCCAGCAGGAATATTGCCAAAAGCATCATCTGAATCAAACCCAAGGCTTTGCATCCAAAAATCGCGTGACATGAGTTCGGCTTCAAGTCTACGGATGATGGTAGAAAAACGTTTCTCCTTTTCTCCCTTGGCCAAGGCAATGATATATTCTTCCGACTCAGATAGGTAGAATTTGGGCACTGAGTCCAGAACTTTCAAAATCCGAATCTCCTTCTCAGGGAGGGTTGGACGTCCCATCCACAAATCCGGTAACGGATCCTCAGGCGTACCGAACCATGATGGCCGCTCGTGTTGAGAACAAGCTCGATCTCTTTCCAGTTTTTCTCGTTGTTTTTCCTCGCGAATACGCTTTGCTAGAGGATTTTCTGGTCGAAGAGGATAATGAAGATCAAGATTGCTGAATCTTCTCTTCCGGCTGGCGCCAGCCATAGTACCATCAGAACTTTCAGTCAGGCTTGTCTTTATGTTCTTGACACGGCGCCGACGAAGCTCGTCATTCCGCATCTTAGGTCCGGAGTTGGCCTCAATCATGCGACACTTCTCGCAATCAAGAAAGCGTCATCCGAGCCCGTAAGGTAATAGGGCTGAGTCTGTTTCGTCTGGATCGGGTCCATCGCAATGGCCTAATCGCTCGAAACGGCGGGTGCGTTTCTCGTCACGAGCTTCTTCAGCTCGCCTCGCCTTCTCCATCATTTTTTCGTATTGGCAAAGCATGCAGGTCTTGATGCCAGCACAGTCGTCTTCAAGACAATACTTTCCATCATCTTCCAGATCCTTGTCCTCATCGTCCTCGTGACTTGAATCCGAGCTGTCGTCAGCCGCAAGTCGTCGGCGGCACCCAGAGCATTCGATACTACCACAATGGCCGCTTTTACAGCTGCCGCCAAGAAATCGAGATAGAGTGTCTTCCATCCCTTGGACAGACTGACGGCAACTTGAACAAGTGAAGATGTCGCTGCACTTAACAGACTCGCTGCCTCCACAATCGGTCTTTATCCCGCGTGAGAGGACTTCTAGAGACTCGGAGATGGTTGCAGCGCTGCATAAAGAGCAGGTTGAAGCCAAACACTTTCCCGCTCGAAGTTTTTGTTTGATGTCAGTCCACTCAGCCGAATCTGGTTTCTTGATCTGTAGCTTTCGCAAAAGTCTGCCAAGGTACTCGTTGTGCACGATGGTCCTGAGATCGGTCACCATATGTCTGAGCTCGGAGGGGTCGCCTGTGATTGATGGATCAAGGTGCCCCCTGAAGTCTCTGGGCGCACTAAGTGACAGCATCGCGTTCTGAATACGATTCTCGCACTGCAGGCACTTGAACAAGTCACCGCAAGACTCATCGGCACAGTTCTCCCGTTTTCGTTGTTTGTATGCATCTTCCAGCTCTTGTATTTGGCCACGACAATTAGAACAGTTGTCGAGATCGTTGCAGCTTCTGTCGGTACACTTCGAGCCCGGACCGCAAAGACGGTCGAGGGATGCGCTTAGTGTGCCAGTGCCACACAGAGGACACGTTGGCTCAAGACATTTGCCTGCCTGGATCTTCTCGGCATTCATAATCATTCTCCAAGCGTTTCTTGAGTGGCTGCGGCGGTCGTTTAGATCTTTCTCTAGCATCTTTACGGCTTTGCGGAGATGTTTAGCATGAACCAGCTGGCGCACCGTTTTCGCGACCTCTCTGGGGTCGAGGCATTTCAGTGCCTCTGAGACTCCTTCAAGCATGGGTCGTTGATCCTCAGGATCGAGCTGCAGGGATGATTGAGCTTGCGGAGCATCCTTGTCTTGCAGTCGCTCTATCAAGACGTCTTTGTTGCCACTCACAGGTAGCCCCCGAGCTCTGAGCAAAGCTTGAAGCTCGGGTTTCTTCATTTTGGCATACTCGGTCATCTTGATTGTGTGAGCCTCTGTGGCGTGCGAAGGAACTGTAGTGGTCAGTAGAGCGCCAGAGTAGGCTTCGGCAATATTGAGCTTACCAGACAAAGCGGACGGAGTAGGCTGGAAAGCGTACATGCAGCAGAGCCTCAAAGCCTCGCAGGTATTAGAGCAAAAGAGAGATAGAAAATTCAAGGAGATATAAACCAATTCTCAGTCTTGCGGACACGACGCGCTGAGATTGCCTAGGAAACCATCAAATATCGGTAGCGGGGGAAAAATTCGTTCAGCATGGTCGCCTACGGAAGGTCGGTTCGGTCATTTCCAAGCTTGGCTTTGGACGCGAGAATCCGTCGAAGTTCAATGGAATATTGACCTGAAGACTACCTAGGACACAGATCCATCAAGATGACTTAGGATAGTTTGTGGAGTCTCGAGGTTATGTTTCGCAATAAGCGCAATAGGCAGGTACAACCAGAACCGAGTCTGGTAGCGATTTCGAGCGACTCGGGCGGCGAGGATCTTGGTACGGACGAGATGGTGATTCCTGCTCAGGACTGCCAGGCGATCTGTGGCTTCCATCGCACTCGAACATCTGCTAGAGGAAGTATTGTCATCGAGATGATATTGCGACGCTAATCAGGATTGTCTTGTGTCAGTACAGAGAGTCGCAAATGTCAGCAAGGAATTCCAGATGACACATTGTAATGAATAGCATGACCCGACAAGAGGGCACATCAGTTGAGATTGTAGAGATGAGGTTGAAGTCTCCCTGGTATCTGAGTGGAATCATTGGTGTGTATGTGCAAACATTGTTTAAACAGTGTTCAAACAATGTTAGATCAAGGAAGTTCGGCATATCCTGGAACCGTGATTCTAGCATGGTTCTACCATGGTTTTACCACGATGTTATCGAGATAATATTCCAATAATGTTCGGATATCATCACAATGGAATCAAGATCGCCTACCTGAGAACACATCTCTATCCATTTGAAGGCAGTTATCAAGCTGTAATATCGCAAAGATCTTCAAAACGTCTTGTAAATGCATTGTGAAGACATTGTAAACACGTTCTTAGATATGCCATGAGGTCGTGAGAAGCTTGGCGATAATGTCCTCAGCTTTGCGCCATTTGATTGGTCGGAAAACATGTAAAGATGTATAATTCATCAAAAGTATCATTCGCCAGGCTGGGTCAATCGAGATCTACGGGCAAGGTATGTTATCGTTGCCATTGAGGAGATATATAGAAATATTAGAAGTCTCCAAGGCTCTCTGAAAGCCATAAGTGCCTTGAATTGGCCTCTTGCGTTTCGGCATATGAGACAGGCTCGTGCGTTCGATAACAGGTCCCCCATACCGTCGGACCTTGGCTGTCCGCCGACGCAAAGCACAGAAAAAAATCCTCAGGGCGTGGAAGATAACAAAAGGCGTAAGGCGTAGATATCTAAGGCGTGCATGACTAGATAAGAAATTGTATGAGGAACCATAAGCCCTGGAATATAACTCGGATACCGGCCTCAGTACCAAGTACCATTGACTCATTATCAATTGATTCACGACGCTCCTGTATCGGCGGCGAAGGCGTTGTCTATACAAATACCTTCCAGAACCCCACAGTCTTCTCTGAACATCCCATTCTTATCATCACGAAACACCACTTCTCAATTGAGACCCAGTCATATAAATATCCCACGAACTTGCGGAAACTGCAATCGCAATTTATTACTGCCAATTGTTCTGGACACCAACATTCTATTAAAGGCTTCATTCCACACATCGCCAAAATGAGCGCACAAGATATCACACCTCCAGCCTCTGGCACTGCCACACCTACCGCTAAGTCATTGACCAAGGCCGGTATTGCACACAACCTCGCCTCCAATGCACAAACTGCACAGCTCGATGCCTCAAAGTTGAAGATTTCTCTGACCAGTGCGCCGAGAGATCCTCCTGCCCCTGGCAGCGAGGAGCTCAAGAGAATGCGTACCTGTACCGACCACATGATTACCGCACGCTGGACTCTAGAGGATGGTTGGGAGGCTCCTGAACTTAAGGCCTATGGCCCATTGAGCATCATGCCTACTGCTTCCGTTCTTCATTACGCCACTGAATGTTTCGAGGGCTTGAAGCTGTACCATGGCGAGGACGGCAAGTTGCGTTTGTTCCGTGTCCGCCGCAACTGTGAACGTCTGCGCAGAAGTGCTGCTCGTATCTCTCTTCCCGACTTCCCTGCTGAGCAATTGGAGATCCTAATCAAGAAGCTCTGCGCCACTGACGGCCCCAAGTGGCTTCCCAACAAGGGCGGTTTCCTTTACTTGCGTCCAACATTCATCGGCACAGATCCTGGTCTCGGCGTTCAGGTCCCTAAGGAGGCTCTTCTCTACGTTATCATTGCCGTTTTCCCCGACTGGTCAGATCCTCGCAACTTGCCTGCCGCTTCTGCCGTCAACCCCAATCTGAGCGAGGCTGTCACCAAGGCCCAAGGTCTCAAGCTTCTTGCAAGCAAGGAAGACTCCATCCGTGCATGGCCTGGCGGTTTCGGTTATGCCAAGCTCGGTGCCAACTACGGCCCTTCGCTCGTTGGACAAGGCGAGGCTCGCGCTCGCGGCTACGATCAGATTCTGTGGTTGTTCGGCAACAACGCCAGCGTCACTGAGGCCGGTGCCAGTAACTTCTTCGTTGTCTGGAAGACCAAGGAGGGTAAGCAGCAGCTGATCACCGCACCTCTTGAGGACAACCTCATCCTTGAGGGTGTTACTCGCGCTAGTGTGCTTCAAATCGCACAGGAGCGTCTTTCCGCCGAGAACGCCTCAAAGTACAACGCCGAAAGCCTCGAGGTCATCGAGCGCAAGTTCACCATGCAGGAGATCTTGGAAGCCCACCAGGACGGTCGTCTTATCGAAGCTTTCGCTGCCGGCACTGCCTTCTTCGTTGCACCTGTCGGTCTTATCGGCTGGAAGGAGCACGAGCTCGAGATCCCTTTGGCCGAGGGCAAGACCGGCGTCTATGCCAGACTCATTCGCGGCTGGCTCTCAGACATCATGTACGGTAAGGAGCAGCACGAGTGGGGCGTCATCGTCGATGAAGCATAGTCTGCTCACGACGACATCGACGAATTGTCACTTCTCGGATCCAAGATGCTCGAGTTTGCGGTGGGTATGCCCATCGTTATCGCTATCGAGCTTCGTTTTGGCGTTTACCAGTCTTTCATGGCGATGTTGCGTTTGGGCGATGTTGAGCCGGTGCAGGCTGGTGCTATGACTTATCCTTTGCTTCTTATGTGTTCAGTTCTCACTGGCAGCTTGCTGATCGATTATCCTCCTCGAGTTATCTTTGTTGTTCAGAGTATTGTCATCATTCTCACAAGTCTCTGGAGATGATAGGAATCAGGTTGGGAGTCAATGAAATTAAGGTGACGAAGATACAGTTCACAAATGCTTGTCATCGAGGAGGAAGATATTGGCCTGGTTTCGCCAAAGTTTTTATTCTCAAAGGCTCGTTCGCTATAGATAGGCAGTCACCCATGTGTTTCTATGCATAGTTTTCCATAGGCTGAGCCCATGCCTCCTCAATCATACTCTCTTCGAGCATTTCATCTTCCATGCGTCCCAATTCCATCTTCTCCAGCTCTCTTGCGAAGAAGTCCTGCTCTTCGGTAAGTAGCTTCTTGTCCACACCCATCTTGTCAGGGTAGTTGCGCACATTCCACCAGTGCGTGAGACTACGCAGCGATTGCTCGAGAGGCAGGGCTTCTTCTACGGTTCCGTCCACATCTCCGGGACCAGCACCACCCATACCACCGCCACCGCCGGATAGCCAATCGTCGCGTAGCTCCGAAGGTACGCTGAGCCAGACGGCTGTGATGATCTTCATGTTGCTCTGACGCCATTTTCGACCACAGTAGGGCACTTGGGTCTTGAAGAGCTTGAGCGTGTAATATCTCATCATGTCGACAGGTACCCGTAGCGATTTCTTCAGCACATTGGATGACTTATAGGACACCAAGAGCAGAGAGCGATGTGCCTTGCGGCGAGTAATCTTCTGTAGTACGCGCAAGTAGTTGATGTACGTGAAAGTGTTTCGGTAGGAATAGTTTTGGATGGGCGCGGGCGGAGGTGCTTGAGTCGGGTAGCCCAATTCGTCGACTTCGGGTGGGTGAGTGGTATAGTCTGGGGGTACCGAGCTGGCTGAAACCTCTGAAATTGCTTCGGATTCTCTGCGGAATTTGATCGGTGGAGGTATTGCCTCATCTTCGGATTCTACTGCTTCATCGATCGTTACGAAATCAGGCAGGGCTGGATTTCTTGAATTTGCACGACAGAAGTTGAAAAAGCTTTTTCGGGTTAGTTGCCTGTGTACACGAACGGTCACAGATCCACTCACTCAAGTTCTGGTCTGTCTAGCATAAAGTGACAGGCGCGACCGATATCTTGCCATTGCCAAATTCGTAGCACTGCGATGATGTATCCTGAGTCCAGGAGCAATTGGTTCAAGTACTCAAATCGTAGGATGTCCGTGAATCAGTCAGCACCAATCGTCTCCACAAGATAGGGCTGTACTTACGAGACAGCTTGAACCACTTCAGCAATAGAAGCAAGATGGACGACACGGCTTTGCCAGTAATTTCTGTAGAACGTGAAGCATCAACTTGTTCCGCAGATATCGATATGCCATCAGGAACATGACCATTCTCAAAGGCCTGGGCTTGTGGATTGGCAGTAGTATCTGCATAGACTCTCGCCATGCCTTTGAGCAACACGAATACAACAGACTGCATCTGTGGTAAAACATCGCGGTAGAATTGTGCGACCGCCTCCAGAATCTCGTCATTTTCTGACAGAGGCTCTTGATCCTTTGGCTTCTGTGATTCCTTCGCACTGTCTTCATGCTCGGATGATGAAAAGCCATTTTCTTGAGGCTCGTAGAGGTCAAACTTTTCTACATCAGAGTCATCATTGGCATCTGACCAACCTCTTTCGAACTTCATATAGTCAATTCTCGTGTCCCAAAGCTGTTTCATTGCTCGAGTGGCCCTCATACGTTTTGAGAACAAGTCGGCAGCCTCGAGAATAGAAGCCGGAACATCACTTCCCTTCCATTTTCGGCCTGCTAAAGCATCCTGCAACTCGGTAGAACCCTTGCCACCTAGATCGTTGCTTGCTTCGTCCAAGGGTGGATATAGGAAAGGGAACATTTGGTTGGTTTGGTAGTTTTGCTTCTTTCCACCTTTGCCTCCCGGACCAGCTGGGGAAGGAGGTGGTGATGGAGCCGGGGTGGCGATATGCACCGCTTGATGCAAAATTGAGGCACCGTGGACACCTGTGCCAGTTGATGCAGTGTTATCATTACTGTCAATTTTTGTTTGTCTGTGACGAAGCGGAGGCAAGATGGTGTTATTCTCAGGCTCGAACGCAAACAATGGTGGCGGCGGTTGATATGCAGGATATTTTGATGTAATCTCTTGTCTGAAGAGGTGGTAGTCAAGCGGGGAGGCTGTGATGAGCGGATGACCACGCTCGTCTTTCTCGCCGACGTTCTCCTGGAATGAAGATTTGACCTTGTCGGCTTTTTCGATACCGCCGAAAGATATGAGAATGGTCTTCCACAGTAACAAGAAAATCTAGAAGCAACTTAGCGTCTGGAATCCATAAGGATGTGATCGACGCGTACCTTCGTCTGAGGAACAGGAGCAAAGTCATCCCATCTCATTTGGGCGACTATATTCGCACAAGTGACCATTAAATCCTGCTTTATTAAAGCTTTGTATAGGGTTAGCTTCGATGCGCCAAGGCCAGGAAGTATCACTCACCAAGCTCTCTGTGCAAAACTTGAGCATCGAGCGTGCCCTCGGCTATACGACTCAACTCGACAAACAAGTAGGTGAGGGTCAAGGTGCACCATACATCAATACTCTCGTCGCCCTCAGCATACTTTGAAGTAGATGTGTCTTCGTTCTGAGCCGAAGCAGTAAGATCCCTTTCGCAAACAGACTTCAGAAGGGAGTAGACAAGCGGCACAGCACCTTGTTGAGCCAGCATACAGAGAGTATTGATCATGATCTGAATTTGAAAGGTTGCACCGGCATAGTTTGGCAGGCCATCTGTAACCTGTGGTTGGTTGGAGCCGAGGACAGCAAAGAAAGGATTGAGGGTTTCTCTACCAGCAGTCTCCTCCCATGTGCCCAGAGAAATGTATGTCAAGACCTGAAGAGCTTGATTCTGTTGGTGGGGAGAGCCTAGTTGCAGGTCGTGAAGCAGATTGGCAACAAAGTTCATGCCCAATTGCGGTGAGGCAGTCCAGTCGGGAACAGGATCTTGAGCAGTGTGTGCCTTCCATGCGTGATCGAAGGCAGCATTGATCTGCCGTAGCTTGGACCTCTCTTTCTCGCTGTATGTGAACCATTCTTCGATCTCGACGGGGAAGGATTGCGAATCGCGGTATTCAAAATCGTAGACGCTGGACAGGGGAACAGGCTGTTGAGAGTGGTTCTGAACGACTGGGAAGCCAGCACGAAGATTCTTGAGTTGGGCAAGTGTCAGAGAATCAGGAGGATCCTGGCTTGGGTCCACATCAGGCACGGCGGGTGGAAGCTGCTTGGGCGGCGGCGCTGACGAGTCGCGTTTCAACAGTGGTCGCTTGGACGTGTCGTTGGAGGTTGGCTGCTCTACAGGTGGAATAATAGGAGCATTGTCAAGGTGCAGTCTCTCAGCAGTATCCTTGGCCGGTGTGACGATGCTGTCGCTCTCTTCCTCAGGAGCCTTGACCTGGGGATTTTCGACCTCGTCCATTGTGTTTGGTGATTATATTATGCGCTGCAGTCTTGGTCGTGTCGGTCATGAAGTCGTAGCCATGGTCTCAAAGTAGTCTCTGACGATCTCGTGGCCACTTGATTGCTGGCGACGGAGCGTGTTTGTTGTCTTGATTGTCCATCTTTCACATGCATCACCTTGAACTGTGGCTGCAACCTGTGGCTGTGCGTATGCTTTCAGCCCCATCGCTCTTGCCCACAAGTTGAAACGCCCGACGCTACCAAAGCCTGCCCTCTTCCCTCCTCCTTCGCTCCACAGCCTAGACAGCACCGCTGTCTGACGCGATCCTCATGTCACCAATTTCCTTCGATACATCTCATCTGCCGCAACATGCCGTTCAACCGATTCATCACATCCCTGACATTGACATTGTCCTGCAGACATCGGCTACAGCCTCGACCGCATCAGCCCGCTGAACCTCCTCCCTCGTCTAATGAACTTGAAACAGAGACCCGCCGACCATGCAAACTCCTCTGCATTAGACCCATATGCTTAAAGCCGCGTACTTGTAATCGTGCCTGTTCGTGTCATCCAACGAGAAGTATAAAATATCCTGCCAGGTCTGTTGTTGAAGCCTTTTCCCTTCAATCTCACTTCATTCTCTCGCAACTTCAAGTCATTCTCTAAGTACCTTCAATTACAAGACAGCCGGTTCTGTCATATCGTTCTCTTCAAAATGCGTTTCTCCATCTCTACCCTCGCCGCTATCTCGGCTTTTGCTTCTGCTGCTCTTGGTGCTGCTTTGCCTGTCTCTGCCAACCCCAACACTGTCGCCAAGCGTGCTCTGTCCGGTCAGGCTACCTTCTACGGTGGTAACACTTCCGGCGGCCAATGTTCCTTCACTCAGTACACCCTCCCATCTGGGGTTTACGGCACTGCTCTTTCCTCGTCCAACTGGGACAATGCCGCCAACTGCGGTGCTTGCGTCTCGGTCACAGGACCCAACGGCAAGACCATCACCGCAATGATCACTGACCAGTGCCCTGGATGCGGTACCAACCACCTCGACCTTTACGAGGATGCCTTCCCCAATTTGGCTCCCAAGTCTGCCGGTGTCATTGACGTAACTTGGGACTATGTCGTTTGCCCCATCACTTCTCCTCTTTCCATTCACATGAAGTCCGGTGTCTCTCAGTACTGGTTCTCTGCTCAAGTCGTTAATGCCAAGCGCCGAACCACAAAGCTCGAGGTCAGCACCGACTCTGGAAAGACCTGGAAGGCTGCTGCCAGAACTACCTACAACTTCTTTGAAATTTCTAGCGGATCTGGTGCTACTTCAGCCTGGATCAGAGTTACTAGCGAGACCGGCTCGACTGTCACTGTCAAGAACGTCTCCCAGACTGGTGATGTCAGAGCCACTGCTACTGCCAACTACGCCTAGACTTCCAGATTACTCCGATCTCATCTGGTTGTTAGGTGAATTAACCGCTTGATGAACTTGGGATAGTAGCAGCAATATAGACAATTTAGTCATGAATTGAAGCAAGATCCTCATTGTTGACGCTTGCCTGAAAACACAAATGATCTGCTTCATATATTTCTTCGGGTACACGAACGATGACTAATGCTTCCAATCCTTGTGCTCATAATTGTAGTTCCATTTAAGTTACAAGATGACCTTTGACAGAGTACCAAATTACAAGTTTAGATGGCTAGTGGGATCTGTTTTGAGAGGGTATATAAATCATCAAATTATCTAATTTAGATGTCCGAGAAGCCCGAACGATGCAAGACGGCATCATTCGTGAGACAAGATAGGCAGGTCCTTTCCAGCCATAACAATTCCCTCACGCTATTTGCAACGTTATTCTCGAAAAGAGTAACCACGACGTTCAGCGGAACCACTCTGCAGGCAAGTCAGATGGTTGATTTGTAGGGCGTGGGCTTTCATCGAAAGACCGCGGATTTCCGCGGCGTTCGGAAAACTTGCCGATAAACTGACTATCATCGTTTACTACCTTCCACTTTCAACAACAGGTCAATTGCTATAAGACAGGCAACACATCATCTCTGATGGAGTGTCTCAACCATTGGGATAAGTTTACTGTTTCTCTTGCTGCATATACATAATACCCTGACTTGTTGCTTGGAGCCGTTGTTTCCTTGAACTGCATAACACAACATGCTCACCTTGACACCAAAAACCATCAAGGGCAGATGTCTAAGCGAAGGTCATGCATCTGGACCTTTGTTGTACAGTCAAACTCCACTCAGTTTCTGGGGTGGTGTTGACCCCGCTACTGGCATTGTGATCGATCAACATCACCCTCTAGCTGGCAGCTCTCTGGCTGGAAAGATTCTTGCAATTCCCAGTGGTCGTGGATCCTGCTCAGGAAGCGGTGTTCTTCTGGAACTGTTGCTCAATGGTAATGCTCCAGCTGGCTTCATATTCAAACGCGAGGAACTCATTTTGACTCTGGGCACTATTATCGCTGTCGAGTTCTTTGATAAATCTGTTCCCATTGTACAGGTTGATTCGAATGATTTCACAGAGCTTGAAGGCCATGCTCTTGTGCAAATCACCAATGGCACCGTGGAAGTCAATCCAGCAAACATATCGAACGCGGAAACAACCAAGGAGAAGAAACCTCTGCCAGCCATAAATTTGACAGAGCTCGACCGTGCTATGCTTAGAGGAGAGCACGGAAAAGCTGTACAAGTTGCTGCTAGAGTCGTCTCGAGAGTAGCAGAGATCCAAGCCGCCACAGAACTCATAGACATAACTCAGGCACATATCGACGGTTGCATATATACAGGACCCGCAACACTTCTCTTTGCCCAACGTCTGTGTGATTGGGGCGCCAAAGTAAGGATACCAGCCACGCTGAACTCTATCTCCATCGATAGGCAAAGGTGGCGAGATCAAGGTATCGATGCAGCTCTAGGTGACCCTTCAGGGTTGTTGGCAGATGCTTATGTTGCGCTGGGATGCAAACCGACTTATACCTGTGCTCCGTACCTTTTAGACACAGCACCGAAGCAAGAAGAGCAAATCATGTGGGCAGAATCGAATGCAGTGGTCTTCGCCAACAGTGTGATGGGTGCTAGATCTATCAAATGCCCTGACTTTCTGGATATCTGTGTCGCGTTGACCGGAAGAGCCCCCAACTCGGGAGTCCATATTACCTCACACCGAAAACCTCAAGTGGTGATTGACGTCGCGTTTGGTATCAACGGAGATGAAAGTCTCTTTCCCGTCCTGGGCTACCTGGTAGGAGAGATTGCTGCAAGTCACATCCCGCTCATCACTGGCCTTGAACACATGGACGTGAACAGAGACGACCTTAAAGCATTCGGGGCGGCATTCGCAACCACTTCCAGTGCCCCGATGTTCCATATCGCAGGCATAACTCCTGGAGCGACAAGCCCATCGCTCGAGCAGTGGAAGGCCACCACACCCACGGTCAAGATCAACAAGAGTGATCTTGCAAGTGTGTGGACAAGGCTAGACAAAGCGGCAGATACAAAGATCGACCTTATCTCTCTCGGCAACCCGCACTTTTCGTACGAGGAGATGGCCATGCTCTGTCAGCTTTGTGAGGGAAGAACTAAGAGCCCTGATGTTGCGGTCATTGTCACTTGCGGGCGTGACACCTACGCACGAGCGTGTAAAGAGGGGCTCATGCCCAAGCTTGAAAAGTTCGGTGTGCAACCAGTGACAGACACTTGTTGGTGTATGATTGGGGAACCACTTATTCATCCCTCGGTCTGCACAATCATGACAAACTCGGCCAAGTTCGCACACTATGGAGGAGGACTGACGATGAGGAATATGCGATTTGCAAGCCTCGCTGGTTGCGTGGATGCAGCTTGTAATGGTGAGAGCCGTAAAGTCATGCCTCAATGGCTTTGTTGATTTGAGGTGGTCCTTCTGGTGCTTTGTATGCCACGTATGATGTTGTGTCATGCCACAAAGAGTCGAGGTTCTCCATAGAAATGTTTGTGTCAAGTCAATCATGGTATTTGTGTTAGGCCAATCATTTGAACAAATCGGAAGCTGCGTTCGATTGTAGGCCAACACCCCAAGACGAAGTGTTCTTGACCCGCCATCCTTCGCCAGATTTACCGACCCAGCCGCCAACAGCTACGACGAGGGCACTTGCATCTTCCCTGGGCACGCGAATATGTACGTCGTTGCCATGAAGCTTGAGAATGTCGATGGGTATAGCAGTGCCATGTAAGCCCAGGAATTGAGAGAGAGCAGCACGAAGATGCAAATGTGCGGTCAAGGCGTCCAATTGGTAGTCCGGCGAGTTTGTGATGAGAGAAAGCTGAAGATATGACCATGGCGGGTTGCGAATGGTGAACTGAGTGACGTTTGATGAGGCCTTCTCGGATCTTTTACGTTTGAGTGCTGGTAAGGATTCAGCATCAAACATTTCGACATTGTTGGAGACATCCAGCTCAGTATCTTTCGACATGTTGGCTATAGGCGATATGTTTTGTTGATTGAGAATCAAAAGATGAGATGGATTTGCATGTGAAAGATGCAAGCAACAATTCATGCCAAGAGATTTTGACGCGGTTGCATCACTGCCTTGAACTCTTCCATACTCGCCAACTTCATCTTTGCTCGCTCTTGATACATTCTGGATGTCGAGACCGCCAACATGACGACGCCTTCGTCGCAAGCATTAGCCAAGCGCAATGCCGACACTCAACTAATGCCCCCTCCGCCGCCGACAAAGCGCATCAAACGCCCTTCGCAAGTCGTTGATGAAGATGTCTACACCGATGCCCTTTCGCACATCATCGCCCGCGACTACTTTCCAGGATTACTGGAAAGTCAGGCCCAGCAGGAGTACTTGGAGGCTTTGGATTCGAACAACAACGACTGGATACGAGACGCCGGTCGCAAATTACATCAAGCCATGACTCCTGGTCCTCGGGGGAGAAGGGGCACTTCTCTGGCCCCCTCGGCAACTCCGCGCGGTTGGCAGGGAGCTACTCCAATGAGGACCCCCTCCGTCGCTCCCTCGGTGGCCTCTAGTAGCGCTGAAGCCTCTAAGCCGGCGGTAGACACTTCGCTTTCGCTGGGCGCATTCCAAGCCAAATACACTTCAGAAGACAACGAGTCGTTCAACTCGCTTCTCGATCGTCAAAACCAGAAACGTGCTGAGAAATATGCTTTCTTTTACAACGGCAACAAATTGCCTTCAAAACAACAACTGGCTCAGCAAAAATTTCTGTCAAATGTGCCCTCACAATCAACAGCCCTTGTAGCTCGCCCCTCACAAGACCTCGACGATCGGTCCGCTTCTTTCGACTCTTTCCCTAGCCGCCAGGGTCCGCGGAACACGTTGATGTTTGCGCCTGATGGAGTAGAAGACACACATGAGACACAATTTGACCGCGCTCAAGCTGCTTCGGTCGCTCCTCCTAAATCTGTCTCGTACGCGGCCACGCGCATGCCTGTAGCTCTCCCCGACGAATCATCTGTACCACCTTCACCTTCCATGTCCGCCATCGATGCCGCGATTGCTGGACGACCACGTCCCTCCTCGACAGATGCAGGCTATTCAGGCGCCGAAACTCCTCGAGTCAATGGCTACGCTTTCGTTGACGCTGAACCACTGCCTCACGAAATCGATCCTCCGAAAGGAATACCTGTTTCAGATGCTGAAGCCGATGCGGAGGAACGTGCATCTGCCATGGCTCTGCTTCCTGCAGCTGATCCCGAGGCCGCAAACAACCCCTTCAAGTTACAAGCACAAAGCAAGAGAGAGGAGATACATCATCGACTTGTTGAGAAGTCCAATGCGCAAAGAAGAAAGCCTACAGCTGGAAGCAGATTAAGTGCCTTGAAAGGGCAGGATGGGCGTACGCCAACACCCAGGTTTACCAGCAGTCCCGCGATAGGCCGTCAAACGCCTGGGGCAAACATGACACCAGCTGCCCGTCTACTGGCTTCTAGGATAGGAGGTCGAACACCGGGAAGGACCGACTCACTCTTTGGGAGTCAACAGTCTGGCGATAAGTCCAGTCGAGTATGGACGCCGACCCCACGAGTCAAGAAACCGACGGGATGAATTTGATGAATTTACGAATCACGAACAAATGATAGAGTATTTCGATATACAAGACATACAATGTAATAGCATTGCCAGTCATGGCTGGACAGGACGAATTGAGTTGGCCGGCATTGTTTCCCGACGGCAAAGTCTGGTGGATAGCGTGCCCTGGTCTATTTCCCCTCGTTCCTTCACAAGCACTACTGCGCTCTCTTCTGTAATCATCACGAGACCTCGCGAGTACGTAACAATAATGTGAAAATGGAGTTGTTGCAGGATCACGATGCTCCTGCTCTATGGATGGTCGGCTGAGCCTTCCTGAGCGGGCAAGGTTAGAGGGGTCGGATCTGATAAGCGTACGCCTATCATTGCGGTAGCGGCGAAGAATGAGTCGACCGATACTTATCACGGTCGAGTGTGGGAAGAGGTACAATATTATCTGCAGGGTCCTCTTTTCCTTCTTTTCTTCCTCCACATCTGTGCTACTGCCTTCTCTGTCTGTCTTGAGTACAGTACATCATTGTCGACAATCTGCTCAAATTACCACCCCACTCCAACTCCGCAGCTTCCCCCACAATTGAATCGGCCTGATAAACAGCCCAGTCAACTCGACGAGTCAATTGGATCCTGTCTCGTTAGTGCCCTACCCGATTCACAATGGCCTCTCTTCTTCGCAACACAAGCCGGCTAGCGGGTTCCTCACTCCGTCGTGTTTCAATCCGTCCTACACTCCAAGTCACAAGCCGCGCCCTGGCTACCCAGACAGTATGTTCAACTTCCGAGTAGCAAGTCTTACTGCAAACCAGTCGCTAATCCACCATGCTCCAGGAGCGAAAGCAAGCAACAGCAGCAGCGGCTACCGCTGCAGTACCAGATGCCTTCGATCAACCTTTCTTCCCCGATGAGCCTCAAGGCCCTATGGTCCGAACCGCCATCCCTGGACCCAAGAGCAAGGCAGCTATTAAGCAACTGGACAAGGTCTTTGACACACGCAGTCTGAACATGATGGGCAACTACCAAGACAGTTTTGGCAATTACATTGCTGATCTCGACGGCAACGTCTTGCTCGACGTCTATGCTCAGATTGCTTCGATCCCTGTTGGCTACTCCAACCCTTCGCTCTTGCTAGCTGCTACCTCCAAGGAGATGGCTTCGGCTATCATCAACAGACCCGCCTTGGGTAATTTCCCTCAACACGACTGGGCCGATATTCTCGAGACCGGTATCCTTCGCGTTGCTCCCAAGGGCTGCAATCAGGTCTTCACCGGCCAATCAGGTAGTGACGCCAACGAGCTCGCTTTCAAGGCCGCCTTCATGTGGAAGAGAGGCCAGGAGCGTGGTGGCCCCGATGTAGACTTCACCGAGGAAGAAATGACTTCGTCTATGAACAATCAAGCCCCGGGTGCTCCTCAACTTAGTATCATGTCATTCAAATCTGGTTTCCATGGCCGCATGTTTGGCTCACTTTCGACTACCCGCAGCAAACCTATCCACAAACTCGACATTCCTGCCTTCGATTGGCCCCAGGCACCATTCCCCATGCTCAAGTATCCTCTTGAGCAGTATGCCGAAGAGAATGCTCAAGAAGAGGCTCGTTGTCTTGAAGAGACAGAGCGTTTGATCAAGACCTGGCACTTGCCTCCGGCTGCCATCATCATCGAGCCTGTACAGTCCGAGGGTGGTGACAACCACGCTTCGCCAGCCTTCTTCCGTGGACTTCGCGAGATCACCCGTAGAAACAATGTTCTGATGATTGTCGACGAAGTTCAGACTGGTGTCGGTGCAACCGGAAAGTTCTGGGCCCACGACCACTGGAACCTCGAGGACCCCCCGGATATGGTGACTTTCAGCAAGAAGGCACAGACGGCTGGTTACTACTTCGGTAATGATGCCCTGAGACCTAACAAGCCATATCGCCAATTCAATACATGGATGGGTGATCCAGCTCGTGCTATCCTTTTCCGTGCCATCATCAATGAAATTGAACGCCTCAATCTGGTTCAGAACACCGCCGAGACAGGAGATTATCTTTATGCTGGCCTCGAACGCTTGGCTCAAAAGTACCCTGAGGAGATTCAGAATCTTCGTGGAAAGGGTCAGGGCACGTTCATTGCCTGGGATTCGCCACGTCGTGAAGACTTCCTGGCCAAGGCAAAGAGCGTTGGTACGTATTCTTAACTCTGATCCATACTGTTTCTCACACAAACAACAACATGCTAATCCAAGTTACTAGGTATCAACATTGGTGGCAGTGGTGCTCAGGCCATCAGACTGAGACCTATGCTGATCTTCCAGAAGAAGCATGCAGATATCCTGCTCGAGGGCATTGAGAAGGTCTTTCGCTCATAGAAATTGACCAGCCTATGCATAACCAAAAGATGTCTGTTGTTCGCCAAAGTGTGATGTGGCACGGAGCTTGGTGTTATCGGCGAGCATTCCAGATATTTGTTGTTTAAGATCTAATGATTTATGAAACAGAAGTACATCTGCAGCGATCCACCTTTTCCATCTGTTGTCAACTTGCAATACCACAATCGACCCGACTCTCAGGATGACAAGTGCTCAGATTCTCAACTGTCAAAATGCATGATCCTTTCCGGAAACCGGCGATGGCCATTGAAGCACGGCCTTTGGGTGTGTCTCAATAGCCACGCTTCTAGCCTGAAAGGCATTGTGCTCTTCCACAGGGATAGTTTGATGATCTAGGCACATGGGGGAGGCGTAGTTGACAAGTTTGCTGTAGGTATTCCATGAATAAACGACTACAAAATCACGAGCAAATGAGATAACATGACACACGGCACAATCATGAACCTATCCAAGAGTGCAGACATCAGTGGTTCATACATGATGTATCTAACGAAAGCAAAAACAAACAGAAGAATAAGAACGATCACAGGCGTGATGCATGTCTAGTAAGCGACCACAGCACAGAGCGCCGATTGACAGCGACTAGCCATTATGATGGCTTCAAAGGGCAGCGGTATGCTCAATATCAATAAAGATAGTAGCAATCCACACTGAGGAAATCACAAGCAATGGGCTCGTTGCCGGTAGGGACAGTAGCAATCCACGCAAGAGAAACTACAAGCAGTGGGCTCGTTGCTGATGAAGCAATAGCAATCCACGCTGCACAACACCAAAAGCAATGGGCTCGTTGCTGATGAGGCAATAGCAATCCATGCTGCACGACATCATAGGCAGTGGGCTCGTTGCCACTAAAGGCAATAGCAATCCACGTTGAAGAAGGATGTCAGGGCTGATTCTCAGCGACGAGGAGAACGGCTGCGGCCATCTTGGCCACGACGTGGCGACCCATTGCCACGGTCAGGACGGTGCGATCGCGCGCCGTGGGCCGATGTGCCACTACCTGAAGAGAAGCGATGGAGAAACTCCTGTTCCAATCTCTCCCAGTCTGCCTCGCGTTGCAGAGATTCTACCAGGGCGAGGCTCTCAGGATCGGTGGTAGACTCGTCTTCGGTACTCCACTCGTCCGAGTCCTCCATCTTGGCCAGTTCCTCAGTGTACAGCTCATATTGCGGAGCCTCGACATCTGCCACGGCCATATCGTCAGCTGCGACTTCATCCGGCAGGCTGTTGGGTTGCTGGTCTACCGGCGTCAGGTGTGATGTTCTGGGACGGGCTGAGAGAGGCATATAGCTGCTGCCCGAAGGAGGAACGTAAGCCGGAGTTGGCCCCCTAAGATCCATCATCTGATCCAGAGTTAGCCGGGGAGTAGACCGAGGCATGGCCCAAGCCGGGAGCCCCATAGGCGGGCGTGGAGCGGTGGGTGGCAAGTCTCCCATGTTGCCGGCAGGTGCGTTCTGAGCAAGACCTTCCTCCTCATCTTTCTTCACCAGTCTTTCCGCTGCAGGCGGTGCAGCACCAGTCTGGCCAGAGACAGGAGGAGGCTGTGTCGGTTCAGGACCAGCTTGCTGCTCAGATGCTGCTGCCTCAGCAGCCATTTCCTCTTTCATTGCTCTTTTACAAGCCTCCCAGTCGCCACGAGGGAATGCATCGGCAAGAGCGGGAAGCGACCGCTGTCTCTGCCAGGGTGTTGTCAAGACAGGCGGACGAAGATCGGGACCGTGTTCTGCCAGACAAGCGTCCACTTGATCCCTGGTCCAGGCGAATCCGCTTCCGAACTGATACCAGAGAGCGATGACCTCAGGCTTCAACTTCTTCAGAAGATTTTGTGGAAGGCCTGTGTTCATTGCCTTCAGCCACTCGATCATAACGCGCCCATTGGTCCTCAATGGATGTGGCATGTTGTCCTGGGCTTTCAGCCAATGCACGACTTCCTCTGCGGTGAGGTCCCGAGGAACTTCGACCTCAACTTTGCTCTTCTTGGATTCCCCCATTTTGATACAATGGATGGTGTGTTTGCTGTATAGAAGAGAGTGTGTCTGAGTGCGTGCGCGCGAGAAGATATGATGTTGTGATTATGGTTGGCGTGTCGACGGAAGGCGTTTGTCGATTCAGATACAAGTGAAGTCGTTGTTTCACACATTTCCAACCACGATACCGGCATGTGATGACTGAAGAACATGTAAGTGAGACGTACCTTGAGCACCTCAGTTCTTGTTTCAAATTCTCATTTCAATCGCTATGCTATTACTACTTCATTACATTGACTCGCAACCTGATTCTGTGCACCTCCAAATTCCATCCATCTTCTATCAAAGCTCCATCCTTGATGGCGGTGTCCAAGTGACTGAAACCGTGACAGTAGAATTGCAAGAAAATGGCGTATTTAGACTTGAGCTCAGAAGTGACGATGCAGAACTCGAAATACTGCTCGATACAGACGCACTGCTGGAAGACGATAGACTTGAGCTGACGCTGCTAGAACTGCTGGATGATACTGATGGCGATGACGATGATGAGAAACTTGAAGAGGATGAGCTTCCCGCAGAAGAAGTAGCGGAAGCTAGACCTGCAGAGGACGATACTGAAGATGAGGACGAAGACGAAAGTGATGAAGAAACGCTCGAACTGCTAGATGATGAAGCACTTGACGACGAAGATGATGAGGATGAGCTACTAGCAGACGAGGTAACCGAGGCCAGTCTAGCCGAAGATGAGACGGAGCTTGATATCGAAGAAGAAACGCTTGAGCTGCTAGATGACGAAGCGCTCGAAGTTGAAGAACTACTCGAAGACGAGAGACTAGAGCTGACACTGCTGGAACTGCTAGACGAGGAAGATGACAGAGATGATGAGACGCTTGAAGCAGAAACCGAAGCAACACCTGCCAAAGAAGAAGCTGAAGATGATGAAACGCTGGAGCTACTCGACGATGAAACGCTAGAAGATGACGAACTGGATAGGCTAGAGCTGGCGCTAGAACTGCTCGATGACGATGAGGAAGATGAGCTGCTAGACGATACCGAGGCTGATATTGATGCAATACCAGCCGAAGACGCAACTGAAGAGGACGATGATGAAATGCTAGAGCTGGATAGAGATGACGCACTCGAAGATGAAGAACTAGACAAGCTGGAGCTTGCGCTAGAACTACTCGAACTTGACGAAGAAGACGAGCTGCTAGATGATACCGAGGCCGAGGAAGAAGCAATTCCTGCAGAGGATGATATCGAGGAAGATACTGACGACGAACTGGATGAACTGGCGCTTGAGCTGCTGCTACTCGATACAGAAGATGAGCTGCTACTGCTGGCGCTGGAGCTAGAACTGGAGCTAGAACTTGATGAAGAGGAACTACTGCTCGAGGAAATTGAAGCAGTAATTTGGCCGGCCGAACTGCTCAATGAAGATGACACCGATGAAGAAGAACTTGAACTGCTTGACGAGAGGCTCGAGCTGACACTAGAGCTACTGCTGCTAGACACTGACGAACTGCTGCTAGAAGAAAATGAACTGCTCGAGGATGACCCTGACGAGGAAGCAAGGCCCGCTGAAATGCTCCGAGAGGATGAAGCTGAAGACGAAACGCTTGAACTGCTTGATGATGAAGCACTGCTACTACTCGAAGAACTCGAAGAAGATAAACTTGAGCTCACACTAGAACTGCTGCTGCTTGACGCAGAAGAGCTACTGGAACTGGAACTGGAACTTGACGAAGAACTACTGCTCGAAGAAATCGAGGCAGTGATTTGGCCAGCTGAACTGCTCAAAGATGAAGACACGGACGAGGAGGAACTCGAACTGCTTGAAAACGAGGAACTCGAGGAACTCGAACTGCTGGAGCTAACACTAGAGCTACTGCTACTAGATGCTGAGCTGCTGCTACTTGATGACGATGAGGATGATAGACTCGAGGACG
The DNA here is from genome assembly GCA_037040395.1 of Aureobasidium sp. M94-06E. Lineage (NCBI taxonomy): Eukaryota > Fungi > Ascomycota > Dothideomycetes > Dothideales > Saccotheciaceae > Aureobasidium > Aureobasidium sp. M94-06E. Next base: position 10,310 of record JAXQGV010000020.1, on the reverse strand, counting down.
TAGCAGTGATGGAGAAGTAGTATGTATATGACGTCGACCCGTTTGTGGCATATGCTCTGCGATACAACAAAGCTATTGTGTTGCCGGTATTACTGAATGTCGAAAGACCGGAAACGCTGTACCGTATGTTGCAATCCGAGTCTTGATATTCGACTGCCTGGCATTGACTGTTGGCTGAGCAGGCTGCTACGCAACTCTGGAGGTCTGGTTCTCCAATGGTTTGATCTGGCGAGCCGCTGTAGCCGCGGTCGCAGGATATGAGGTACTCGTTGTTGTAACCATCTGTATACACCACGCCGTTTGCTTGTGGGCACGCGATTGCGGATGATGAAGGTGTAGGTGTGACTTGGCTGGAGCTGATCGACGAAAGTATGCTGGAGCTGCTACTCGAAGCTGAGGAACTACTCGAGGATGAAGCACTGCTGCTACTCGAGGACCCCGAGGATGATAGACTCGAGCTGACACTGGAACTGCTACTGCTTGACGCAGAGGAACTACTCGAACTAGAGCTTGACGAGGAACTAGACAGCGAAGCAGTAACTTGACCAGCGGTACTGCTTAGAAAGGACGAGACGCTTGAACTGCTTGATGAAGAAGCACTGCTGCTACTTGAAGAACTCGAAGAACTCGAAGAACTCGAAGAACTCGAAGAACTCGAGCTGCTGCTGGAAGATGCAGATGAACTGCTAGAACTTGAACTTGATGATAACAAGGAACTAGTGGCCTGGCCGGCAGAAACGCTCAGAGACGATGATCTTATAGAAGATACTGAGGAAGACGAGCTTGATGAAGAACTCGAACTGCTTGACGACGACGACAGGCTTGAGGAAATTAAGGATGAAAGGCTCGAACTGCTGCTGCTGGATACCGAACTGCTAGAGCTTGAACTAGATGCTGAACTGCTAGAACTCGAACTAGATGATGAAGAACTACTGCTCGATACTGACGCAGTTATCTGTCCTGCTAGGCTGCTGGCGGAGGAAGATGTTGATGAAGATACTGAAGACGATGAACTTGATGATGCCGAGCTTGAGCTACTCGAAGACTGCGAACTGCTTGAAGATGAAGATAAGCTAGAGCTCACGCTGCTGTTCGAAGAAGAACTGCTGGAACTTGAACTGGAGGAGGATGATATTGAAGCAGTAATTTGACCAGCGGAGCTGCTTAAGGAAGATGACATTGAAGAAGAAGAGCTCGAACTGACTGATGAGCTGCTGCTGCTGCTGCTGGAAGAAGAACTGCTCGAACTTGAACTGGACAAGGATGAGGACACCGAAGCAGTGAACCCACCTGCCGAACTGCTCAGCGACGATGAAACACTACTACTACTCGATGAGGATACGCTCGAGCTAGATGACGAGGATTGTGAGCTGCTGCTGCTAGATCGTGAACTGCTGGAGCTTGAACTGCTGGAACTTGAACTGCTGGAACTTGAACTGCTGAAACTCGAACTCGCTGAGGAAGATGCTGACGATGAGCTGCTGCTTGAAGAAGATGAGACAGAAGCAGTGATCTGACCAGCTAAACTGCTCGAAGAGGATGAAACTGAAGATGAAGAACCAGAACTGACTGACGAGCTGCTACTGCTCGATGCAGAGGAGCTACTACTGCTCGATGCAGAGGAGCTACTACTGCTCGATGCAGAGGAGCTACTACTGTTCGATACAGAGGAGCTGCTACTGCTCGAGACGGAGGATGAACTTGATGAAGATGAGCTGCTACTGCTACTCGAAGATCCAGAAGCAGTGATCTGGCCAGCGAAGCTACTCAAAGATGACGAGGCTGACGATAACGATGAACTAGAGCTGCTCGAGGATGATGAACTGCTGGAAGATGAGGCACTGCTCAAGGACGAACTGGACGAGCTGGACGAACTGGACGAGCTGGACGAACTGGACGAGCTGGACGAATTGGACGAGCTGGACGAACTGGACGAACTGGAGGATAAACTGCTAGATGAAGTCGAGGCTACGCTGCCCGGTGCTGGTGTTATGGTAGATGTGAAAACAGTCGTCCCAGTATTTGATGATGGAGTGCTGGTCGCCACTGCAGCAATCCTAATGGCTCCAACGTAGTTCGAGGTAGAGCCAGTCGTGAAAGTTGCAGATGGTGTTGCATATTTAAGGTAGCAATTGCCAGCTCCTGAACCACTAGCTCCTCCAATGTAGACAAATGCATTGCAAGTGGTATAGACCGTTTCAGTCGAAGGAGGGACGTAGTTGTCACACAATGCGAAGCAGTCATCGAAATTGTTGGGTGCTTGTAGTTGCATGTTCACTGGAGAATTGCCGGACGTGGCATTTCCGCAAGAAATCTGATAAACCCCGCCATATGTGTCGGTCACTGTTTGCATATCTTGTTGTGGGCATGGGAAGGTTGGACTAGGTTCTATTCGTAGTTAATAGGGTGGCAATCCGCTGGAGTTTCTGGGACTTACTAGCGATATAACGCGTGTTCAGTCCTGCGATACGAGTAGACAGAAGCGCTGTGGTACTGGCGAAGTTTATCGCGCCAGATTTCAAAATACATTGGCCAGGACCATTACCTAGGGCGGCTCCTTGGTTCTAGCGAAGGACTATAGTCAGCGAGGTCGACCGACCACCCAGCAACAACAGAAACATTCTGTCAAGTTGCCATGGTGAATCTATAATCTTCTTGACTTACAAAGGAGAATCCTGCGCAAGCGCTAAAAGAATCACAGTAGTTGAAGCAGGCCTGCCAAGCAGTTACACTGGCAGATGGAATTGTAGAAAAGGCGGTGCCTCCGGATCCACCACCACACATGTACTGATAGGTAGAAGTGGCATTATCAACAAATGCATATATCTGAGTGCCAGTAGTCGTGCAAGTTGCTGTCGCCACAGTGGTGATCCCGTCTGTTCCGATGCTTTGTTGACCCCTGACGAAAGTCGCAAGGCCAAAGGCCAGGAAAGCCGCCCGTAGCTGGATCATCGACGCGACTCGAAGGAGGTCCTAGCAAGATGATACTCAGTGCCAAGAGAGAATTACTGTTGGGCGGATCTCGAATATGAGCGACAGAATTTCGACACCCCTTGCCGAGGCATAATGTGTATACCAGGCAAGGGCGGAATGGCAACGCCATCTCGAGGAATGCAAAAACGCATTACCGAGCCGACCCTGCTATATCTGGTCGCCGAGTCGTTGACATTAATATCGGACTGGCGTCTCTGAACAATGTCGCCCGGCATGGTGGATAGGCAACATTGCATTCTTTTGGTGATCGGTGACGAACCTAGATATGGAATTAGTAGCCACGACATGCATGAATCTTAGACGTTTCCCTGTGTGCTGAAGACTGCCATAATGTAGCTATATAAATGCACAGTACTTTAGTACAGCACGTGGTTGTCTTGCGAGAAGATCTTATTTCTCTGGGCCCAGGCTCGTGGCCACAAAGTAACTGTGCCTTTCGTAAGCTTAAGATGCTTTTGTGGCTCAGCATGAGAGGGAACAAGATCGTGATAGTCTTCAAGACACGGCGAGGATATATCGTGTCAGGAGATCTTGGAAGTCGGTAATGATACTAGGCATTCTGTCTACAATAACACGACGGTCAACGACCTCGGCTTGGTATGGTTGTTCTGGTTTGTTAGCATCGATGGATATCGCTTTGAACGGGCAAGAAGTGGCTAAGGTCTTGTAGCATCCAGGTTGTGGCAGAAGAGCGATTGATTGTGTCCCTCGAATGAATTGTGGATATATACATTGAACTATACAGCTCATATGATGAAAGATCGCGGTCATTAATTGCGGATGTCGTTACGTGAGAGAATATACATGTCGTCTAGAGCTTTTGCTTGAGAGGACGCCGGCTTGAAGCATAATTAGTGTGCCCACAGCTCCTCAGATCATCTGTGACACTCACTAGCCCAGAAGGTACTTGGCAGCATGATCGACGTGGTCATCGGCGAAGGTGGCCATGAAGTAGTAACTGTGATCGTAGTCGGGCTGCATTCTGAGGTTGACGCCCTTGTCATTACCTGACTCTTGAGCAGCCTTGGTCAAGTTCTCGGGCAAGAGCTGGCCTTGTTTGTAGAAGTTGTCGCCGGTACCCTGCAGCGTTGTGTCAGTGCAATGTACGTTGTTTCGTCGATCGAGTGTCACGTACGACGTCGATAAGCATATCCAGAGGACCCTTCCACTTCTTGATGAGCTCAGTAGCATCGTGCTCGGCCCACTTCTCCTTCTGGTCCTCGCCGAAGTATCCAGAGAATGCCTTCTTACCCCAGTCGCAGTTGCTAGGGTTGGCAATTGGAGCGAACGCGGAGACAGACTTGTACTTGCCAGGGTTCTTGAGAAACTGTAGTTTTTGTGTTAGCTTGTTTCAGAGCATTGGAGAAGGGAAAAGGCTTACCAAAGTCAAGGCACCGTGACCGCCCATACTGTGACCAGTAATACTGACTCTGTCCGAGTCCAGCTGCTTGAAGGAGGAGAAAAGAGCCTTGGGAAGATCCTCGGTGATGTATGAGTACATGTTGTAGCCCTTGTTGTAGGGCTCCTTTGTGGCATTGACATAGAAGCCGGCGCCTGAGCCGAAATCGTACGAGTCATCCTCGCCAGGGATGCCGAGTCCTCCTGTACGAGCTGTCAGACATGATTGTGATGCGATTAGATGGCTGGAAGAGACGTACTCGGGCTGGTGTCAGGATAGACAACGGCGATGCCCTTCTGGCTGGCGCGGTGCTGGAAGAAACCCTTCTCGGAGCAGTTGTCGCCAGTGCAGGTCAGGCCGGACAGGTAGATGAGGACGGGAACTTTGGTAGCCGAGCTCTTGAGAGCTTGAGGAGGGAGGAACAAGTTGAACTTCATCTCGCAATTTGTGGAAGCGGCCTTGTGGGCAAGCTTCAAGAGCTTGCCCCCAAACGAGGCAATGGTGGCAGTGGTTTCGACAGACATGTTTGCGTGGTAGCAGTAGAAGGTTGGGACAGAGTGGGAGAAAGAGTTGGAGAGATAGATATGTTGGATATTAATCAACCCCGCAATGACGAAAGACCAATCGGGTAGTGAAATCCGATTCTCTCCTTCGGGAAATACAACGCGACTCTAGCATGATTAGAAGTTTTGATCAGGGGACATGCAGGCTCTTTATCATGTCTGATGATGAGTTCAAGAAGCAGCGCCTTGTGGAAGGCGTGGGCTCCACGGGACTTGTGGTGGCCGGAAGCAATGAGCTCGAAGCGCATACGGCAAGAGCGACCAGTGGGGAGCTTGTGTTGCCAACGAGTGCTACCAGCGAAAGTCGAGTGTTGCTATCACTATTGACGCATTCTATCTGCGCCAAGCCTCTAAGTCCATGCGCTCGGCGATAACTACCCCGGACTTGAGCGGAAGTTTTCGAGAAAACGCAGAGCGCGATCAAGGTGATAAACACGCTCTGAAATCAACACGCATGACTCCTCCTTGCTCAAGACAGGAGCCATGTGTGCCGTCGCTGGTGTCAAGCGCAAGTCTGCCTCAGAAGACACAGTAATACCCGTCAAAAGGTCAAAAGTTGGCGACTCACAAGAACTCTCAGATGGTATCTATTATCGACCCATTCGTCATCACCAATCCCCTTCTCACGCCCATCTTCCAGCAGCCAGCGAGCACGATGACAACGACCAAGACCGCAATGATGCCTTCTCTGTCGCCTCGCCTGCCGCTACCTCTCGTACCTCGACCCAACCCTCGACGCCCAGATCCACCAAATCTCAACCCAATCCTCGCCAAAACAAATACGTCTGCGACTTTGAAGGTTGCACCAAGTCCTACTCGCGTCCTGTCCGTCTCCAAGAACACAAGCGCTCTCACACAAATGACCGCCCCTTTGCTTGTCCTCAACAAGGCTGTGACAAGACCTTTCTCCGCGAGAGCCACCTGAAGCACCACATTAAAGCCAAACATGATGATGTCCGAGACTATGTCTGTGATTGGCCAGATTGTGACAAAGGCTTCCATACAGCCCAGCGCTTGAAACAACACAAGAAGACGCACGAATCCACAAAGCCTGACTTCCTCTGCACCGGCTTTCCCCCTTGTAACCAGAACTTTCGCAAGCAAGAGACCCTCGACAGACACATCCAACTCGTTCATTTGCACGAAAAGCCCTTCTTCTGTGACCAAACCGATCGTTTCACTGGCCTGCCATGCGATGCTCGTTTCAAGACGTCAACCCACCTTATTGCTCACAAGGATCGCGAGCACAGCGGCAATCGCTTCTGGTGTAAAATCTGCTCCCCGGAAATGGATGGCGTCGATCCAAGCCTAAACCAAGACGCTTTCGTCAATGCGGTTGGCTTCCCTACATACATCGAGATGCAACAACACATCAAAACTGTTCATCCTCCTACCTGCTCGCAGTGTGGTCACATTTGTGCCTCGAATCGCGACCTCAAGGCACACTTGGAGATCCAGCATGGTGATATTGAAGATCGCCGCAACTACGTCTGCGATCATCCTGGTTGCGGTCGTGGCTTCACCAAAAAGGGCAATCTCGTCGTTCACCAAAGAAGCGTCCACGCGAAGCAAAAGCAGTTCATCTGTGGAGAAACCGACATAACTGGATCAAAGCGTGTTCCCGCATGGGATGGACGTGGAGCTTGTGGTCGCGCTTTTAGCGCAAAGGCGAATCTCGAGGAGCACGTCCGCACTCAACACCTACATCTTCCTGGTTACGTCCGTCCTGGAAAAAGGGCCAAACAAGAGGTTGATGATTCATTCACCGGCTTCCCACCCGAAGACCACAACACGGTGCTTGCCAGACTCACCGGAATCGGATACGAACACGGGAGAGACATTGCCTGCATCGACGAAACATGTCCGCATCGCTTCTTCAAGCCTTTCGATCTTGAGGTACATCTTGAGATTGTCCATGGTTACACTAAAACCGAAGCCATCGAAGCTACTGTCGAGCGCGAAGCCTTGTCTGGTGGTCAGTTCTGGCTTGGTGGGGTTCAGCCGGACTACGAGGAGCAACGGCTGGCACAACAATTGGACCTGGCACTCCATCCTCAGGGCGACTTAATGACCCCTTTTTGAGCCGCATGATAGAAGCACCGAACGTACGACGTGTCCGCTCTAGGACTGAACCACCAAGAATTCAGCATAAAGGCGAGCCTGCGCGTATACAAGTACTATGTCTTTAGATTAGCGTTTATATCCTTTAGCGAGAAGCATTCTGTTTTAAATAGCTCGATACCCATAAAGTAATGGAAAGAACAATATCTTATATGAACACATGATCTACCTCGTCTAAGCCACAGGCACTTCCTTGTCAGTCTGACTTCGGCAATGGTTAATGCAAAATCTTGAATGAAGTCTTCACTCGTGTTCAGCCCTGAGGATACGAGTACAGAATGACTTCCAAGACGTGGCTTTTATCGAATTCTCGAAACGAAAAGTGATCAACAGAAGACTATAAGCACCCCGGATCGGCCTGTCATACGAATGCCAACGAGATTATTGCATGCTCACACCCACGGGAAGGGCATCCTTCGGCTTCCTTTAGTCCCAACTCAACGGCTGGGATAGCAATCGAGGAGAGCTGAAGAACGTTGGCACTGGACATAAAGTATATACAGCCGAGACGGGTCAGGAGAAATTCATCTAAGGTTGTTCGACTCTCACAGCATCCCCGGTCATTTCTGTCTACTCTTTGCTGTGTGCGATTCTGTGTCTTGCAGTTCTTTGCATGTCTCTCCGGCAGCGGCATGCAAGAATCGGGAAGGTTTGATATGGTATTTCGGCTGCTTCCGTGTAAGACAGGACCGGTCATACATCCGTGCCAGCGATGGGGAGATACGCGGCAAATGATCTAGAAGCGGTTTACAACCTTCCCGTCGATCATGGAAAATGCACGAGCAAGGATACTGCAGGAACGCGCAATAAAGTGCAAGTAAGAAACTCGCCTATAAACCCTCCGAGAGGGTGGCTGCTGGGTGACAGCGCGCCGTTGGCGCATCCCCTCCTCCTCCATGCTACTGCGATCCATGGCTGAACAAGCGGCTGGCTGATGTGCGACAAAGAGGGTTCGCAGCTCACATGCAAATGTGCTCGACAAGGAAGCCACGACCGCCATGGCCCAGGCGCTAGTGATGGCTATGCGTCGAGGCTATTGGCATGGACCCGTCTTGTCAAGCTTTTAGATTGACCATGACCCAAACTCATTGAGGCCTTGTTGGAAGGCGCAGTTATATACGATTCAATGGCGTCCTCTCAATCACAATCACACGCTCGCTTTTACACTGTTCTTACTATCGCTCATCGTCACATCTACAGTTCACGTTCTTTTAATACTGGAAACTGACTAAAAGCCGGTTTGGACAGCGCCCACCAAACTTGCGACACCGATCGTTACAGAATTCGTCATATTTTGCTCGATCTTTCTGTTCGAGACTGTGGAGAGGAATCGAGCCGGCCTAAACCCAGGGCTGTTAGTTGATCATGAGAGGACGTCGTTGAAAGGGCAGGAAAGAAAACTATTGAACGACAATCATTACTTTCGTGTTGTTCGAATCAGCTTGCACCTGCCGGGATGAACAGATGGAGAGCTTTCCCCAAGCGCCGTAACGACTTAACGGTCGGCATTGACTCCGATGCTGCTACATCAACGCTCTTGAACGCCCCTTCCTTGGACGACGAGGCATCATTTTCATACTCAAGACTTACTGCGCGGCGGCATCGCGTGGGATTGTCACATGGTGTTTCACGGCTAGCATCCACACTTGTCTGTCTGATCATTCTGCTGTGTTTCTGCAGTCCACATGTGGATGCTGCAGAGATTCCAACCGACAATGAGGAACAAGTAACACAAGCCCTAACGAGCACTGAAAGTGTCCTGCTCTTCGACAGAAGTACTCCTCCAGAGCCATACCTGCAGCACCTTCTCAAACGAGCCACATCAACGTCTTCCTCTGCTTCTTCCGCCTCTACCGCATCTTCGGACGCGCTTCCTATACCCTTCGATACTGCTTTGGGAAACAACTTTACGACTACTTCTTGCCCGGCTTTCTTCAAGAATTTTCTCTCCAACGATACCTTTAATGAATGTGTTCCGTTATCTCTTCTCCTACAGGTAAGTCGACCAAATTCAACGCTGAGAGTTGAAAGTTCATCAAACTTATGCATGCTGCCGAAACAGACATCTACTTCTTTCTTTACCATCCAACGCTCGCCAGTCAGACTGGCGCAGACGCTTGGTGCGTCATGCAGTGTTAACTTTGACAGCTGTAATACTTTAATGGCGTCGCTGGCTCGACAGATCCAATCACCAAACAATTGTGCTGCCGACCTACAGAACCAGAATCCTACAGTCATGCAAGCCTACACTGGCTTTGTAGCTTACCAGTCACTCTATCAAGCTGGATGCCTACTGAACAGCAACACAGGCAGCTACTGTGAGTCGATGTTCCTCAGTCTTCGTCCTGAATATGTGCTAACGGAGTCTCTCAGGCTTTTCGGACGCAGTCACGAATGCTTCTTCCCCTACCGACAGTTACGTTTACTATTTACCACTCGGCATTTCTTTGCCTAGTACCACAACACCCAGTTGCTCGAGTTGTCTACGAGATACCATGTCCGTTTTTGCAAGCTCGGCGACGAATCGTTCTCAGCCGTTATCAAAGGTTTACGGTACAGCGGCAGCCATGATTGACCTGACCTGCGGCTCGGATTTTGTCAATGCTAGTATCCCTACTGTTCCTTCCACTGGTGCCGCCTCATTGGTCAGTAGTGGCTTAGGAGTTCTGGGAGGCATTGCTTTGTGTTCATCTCTTGTTATTGTGCTGAGCTAAACAGCGCGACTACAGCTCTCGCGATTCTTGTATATACTCTTTTTTTTTGTTCTTGTTGGAGTAACAAAATACTGGGAGGTTGAAAGGCTTGCATATATCCGGTCGGTCTGTAAAGGAAATGCATAACTCGAATAATGTTGTCTTCAGCACAAAATGGATTTTTCACACTCTGCGGTGCTCCAGCTTCTACGTGCCCTCAAGAATTGACTTATAGAAATGCAGAAGGGTATTTGTCTATCTTGACTGCTGCCCAATGAAATCACGAAGCGAGCACTTTGAGTTCTGCATGACATTCTTTCCAACCTACTGTAAGATTGCGAACATCTATGACTGCAACCAACTGACCAAAGGAAACGCCAACCTCAACTTACAGAGCAGCAATCAAGATAGACATCGATGGTATGTCCAGTCGTCAAGGTCAAAAGTAGAAGATAACAGATGCAAAAAACAAAACGTACAGCAGCAGGGATTCCCACGTGGTCACCCACCGTAGTACTAATCTGCCGTTCAACTGCTTAT
>JAXQGV010000019.1:0-55107 GCA_037040395.1 Aureobasidium sp. M94-06E | reverse complement strand
AAGGGGGGGGGGGGGGGGGGGGTGGTGTTCCAAAATTTGGGCATGACCCTGACCCCCGACTTTCCCACAGCAAATCTCGACGGCGACGACGACGTTGATTAAAAAGACATTAGAATTCTCTTACCTGGAGCGTTCTTGAAGTAGCTGTCCCATCCCGACCTAAATTCCGGGCTAGAAGCGATGTGTTAGATCAACTTTGCTTGTATGTATGTAACGGGATAACTGCTTACCAAGGCCACTTATCCATTTGAGCAAGCTCATCCTCTGTAGGTCGGATCTTGACACCAGCTTCGATACCGTTGGTAGCCAGAGGACCAGTGCCGTTGACATTCCACTGTTCGTAAACTGCCTTCTGGACAGCAGGGTCACCACGCACAAAGTCGTCGAAAGACTCGATGTGGGGTTTAGCCCTGAATACCGAGAAGGTCAAGTAGTGATCCTGGAAGTTGAGACCGACACCTGGTAGGTCGACAAGTGGTTTGACTCCTGCAGCGCGAAGTTTCTCAGGGTCACCTGTATGTTGCGTGAGTACGCGAACCTTCACGAATTGATGTACGATTGAACATACCGATGCCGGAGCGCTGGAGAATCAGAGGGGAACTGAGAGTGCCTCCACTAACAATGATCTGCTTTCTTGCCCTGTAGATCTTGGCTTGGTCTTGTCCAGGAGAGAGTGGCTTAGTAGGAACAACCTTGACGCCAACAGCTCTACCACCTTCCATGATCACTTTCTCAACCTTGGTGTTGCAGACCAAGTGCAAGTTCGAGTGGTGAGCCCGAGTACTGTGGATGTATGCATGAGCAGAATCCGAACGACGTCCAGTGTCTCTGTTGATCCACTTCTCCCAGTGGCAAGCCCCGTGACCGGTCTTCAAGTCTTGGAGATCGTCTGTCACAGGGATACCTTGAGACTCTGCGGCACGGAGGAAGTCTTGCATGACGGGATAAGTGTAGTTACCGAAAGAGACCTTGATAGGACCCTCGAAGCCGTGGATGTCGCGGTTGTTGCAGGCCCTCTGGTAGGTTTCGTGCTTTTTCATAAGAGGGATTAGCTCTTTGGTGGTCCAGCCTTTGGCTTGGAAGTCGTCATAGTCAGAGGCTGAAGCACGAGTGTACATCTGGTCGATCTGTCAGCACTATGGACAATACATTTTGTCTCTTGACGGACCATGAAGTTGATAGAAGAACCTCCACCGAGGATGTGAGCGCAAGGCACCACAGCACGACGGCCACCTAGCCATTCAGAAGGTCTGGAGTAGTAGAATGAAGCTGTCTTGCTGTCGAGTTTCATATTTCTGGGGTAGATACCAGGACGGTACACCCATGGGTTGTTGAGGTTAGATTCTCCAGCCTCGATGAGCATGACCTGGAGGTTATGGTCCAGGTTGGCCAGGCGGCCAGCGACGACACAGCTAAGGACAATCAACAATACACTCTTGACAGCAAGGAAACAGAGACTAACCCGCATGATCCTCCGCCAGTAACGATGATATCAACCTCGTCTGGAATAGTCATGATGAGTTGGTCTTAATCCCGAGCTTTTCTTAATACTGATAAAAGCAGGTCTGATGATTTCCAAAAGGCACCTACCACCTCCAATATATACCTCAGGTCCCACAACAGCAACGCGTGTCAAGACACAGCCCCGCTTGATCCTTGAAAGACTCGGATATATGGGATTGAATCAATCGTGAGGGGAACTTCACGTATCAGGTACGAACCCACATTCGAACGGGCGGCTAGAAGTGATCAAGGCGGCGTGGAATGGACTACGATCAGAACATCCTTGTATGGATCGTCCTGCCATGCAGCTAGCGAGCTCTCTGAGCATTTGGAATAAAGCAGGGCGAGGTCAGCATTCTGACTCGAGTTGCTGCGTTCTCCCAATCCATGGAAGATTGTCAAATGTTAGCCATAGAAATGCACAATGCTTCCCAAAAGCAGGTGATGTCCACGGAGAAACAGCATCTGAGAGCATCTCCATGGTCGCACTTCCAAACTGAAAACCATTCATGCAATTGTATAGCTTACCACTATGTGGCACCTTGAGCGGGGTTGTCGTGGCAGTCTCAAGCATACCAGGTGGAAATGGACCCAGCGGTATGGTTGGCAGAATCCCTCACGCTCCTAGTAGTGGACCTGCTCATGCTCAACAAGGATCAGATCTCCATGGGCTAGTTCTGCCAACCCAATAGGCGCTTGCACCGTCCAGCCTCTGAGGATGATAGCAGCTAGATCAGAAGTCCAATCGACCCAAGCATGTCTCTTGAGATGGCAGGAGCTGCAGTAGCTCTTCTTGAGCCATGCAACAGGAGACGTAACCTGTTCCCCGCACGATGCGTTTGATCTGACCAATATGTGGTTAGCATTGGTGGGACAGATCTTCCAGAGCTCCAAAGTACCTAAAGGTGCTTGTAGTCCGTAAGCCTCTCGCACATGTCTGCTGATGTAGACGTGTCCAGGAGTATCGCTTGAAGTACAATTGTTCGTTATCAGAAGTATTGTTAATCAGTTCGTCGATCCAAAGGAGCCGTACGTGTATTGGACCACAGCAATTCATTTGAGGTCCTGACTAGTTTGGCGGGGCAATAGTGGAGATGTCTGAAGGAACTTCTTGGAACACAATCCCCGGGTACGTACCGTTCCTGCCAAACATGTTGTTGCGGGGGCCCAGTGTGGGGTTGATGCAGGGCCCTGGCAAGAACACAGAACCGAACCAATGACTACTCAGACCAGCGACCGATATGGACCTCACCTGATCCTTGGCTATACAGGTTCGGAATGTGATTTTGCCGTCTCTGCCAGAGTGTGGAGGGGCGTGGCGCCAAGGTGTCGATGTGAGACCTAACATGGATGTATCCCTCCCTATCACGGCAGTGATTGATGACAAGAGCCGAACAATCCGGTCACACTACTTGAAGACAAGGAATAGCGAGAAGCATCTTGTTTTCCATGTTCAAGAATACGAATCTGTATTTTTCCAATCTGATCCGAATAAAGGTAATGTAGAATCGAAAGAAAAGAACAAAAACAGCCTGCCTCTGGGGTATCTAGGTTCTGCGCTGGAGGCATTAAGTGACTTGAAGCAATATGATTCAGACAAAGGAAAGAAGAAACGGCACTCGGCATCTTACCGCACTAACGAAGAGCCTCGCAACTCAAAAGTCAGGTTCCTTGTTACGCAGATCTCTCAGACTCTGCCCACTCCTTCGATATCTCCTCTCTTACTCCACGGCACCACTTGAATACAGTCTCGTCAAACTGTTTCCAAGCTTCTGCGTCCTTGCCATGTACAACGTGGAGCACATTGAAGGATAGGATTGTCTCCCATCGAAGCTCTGAAGCTTTCGACCAGAAGCGCAAGTTTTCAGCACATCGGTAGGGCTTTGCTACATCTGTGAAGAAAGTCTTGACTTCGCCAAAAGGTCGCTCTGAGCGGCGGACCATCTCGTTGTGAAGCTGTACCAGTCGTAGACCACTCTGCAGAGCTTGTAAGAACGGAGAAGGTTCTTCCGGAGTAGATTCGGTCCATTGCGGAAGAGGGTCTGCGCTGGTGTCGAAAGATGACATGAAAAGCCACTCTCTCTCACGTTCTCGACCAGTCCAATCTCCATGGCGCCAGGCACACTCGGCTCGAGATTTTTGCTCTTTCTGTTCGTGTGACTGCTCTTTCGACATCAAGTCATTGATGGTATCAATCCAAGAACTTATTCCAGCTCGTTCCTCCTCTTTAATGCCCCCACGGAACTCCCTGGCGGCTGCACGTTTCAGGACATCAAGAACTTCATACAAATCTCCACGAATTTTACGCTCCGACTGAATTGCATAGAGCTGCTGAGGGCGCGGGTGTGATGTGTAGTATGTCTTCGCGGCACGGATAGCCAAGGTGATGATATCGAGCATGTGGAGACCCATAATCTCGTGCCAGCCTTGAGCGACTGGAGGCTCTTCAGAATTCGTGGGAGCTCGGACAGATTCGACGATTGCTTCTCGAGTAGCATCGTCGTATGTGACACCTTCGGCCGACTCTTGCAGTACTTTTTGAGCATCGTCCAAGGCTTCGCGAAGCTGCTGACGAAGCACAGGGAGATCTGGTGGAGGTGGTACATTTGGCTCCTTGTAGGCATATGTTGAAACAGTTGGTGGTAGCATAACAGGCTCTGGCCATTCTTCGTTGGCGTCTTTCGGACTCTCGACCAAGCCATCCTCTGATGTGGTGTATATGGCAACGTTGGTATCTAGTTGTTTGATGCCTTTTTTTGGCTTCGCAAATTGTGCACCCTTGCCATCGAGAAGGCCAGTACGAGCAAAGTAGTATTGCATGTGAGCGATGCTTCCCAAGCTCATGACACTGTCGCGGTTGCGGGCAGAGTCGGAGAAGGCGGTGCCCTGTGGTCGCATGTAGCCATTCTTGCGGCGGCCTGATTCTGAACGAGCCGAAGACGAGGATACGGATCTGCTAGATATTGTTGACGGCGTGGATACTGAGCGGTCGGAACGAGCGTCCAGCGGAGGGCACCCACTAGGGTAAAGAGCTAGCGAGGGAGACACATCCAGTGCAGGAGACGATGGACGTAAAAAGGGGGATGTCGAAGACGCGTCCATTTCAAGCGACTGTGTGTCTGTTGTTGTCGATGGTGTTTGCTGGACACGTATCATGGGACAAACAGATATGCGACACTCCAAACCCGGATCAAGGGCCTTTTTCCAGAATGCCGTCGTCGGTCACGGCGGCCAGGGCAATAATTAATCTCCGCAAGTCGATGCAGCCGCGTTGCTTGAGCGATGGCGCGAACTCCCTACAATTTCGTCTCCTATTCCACACTTGCTGTCAACGTGTAACAGTGTGGCTCTCACAGATGACAAGCTCGCTTGTCCGCGAACCACCGAGCATATGGGTTGCCATGGTATTTATATGTGCTCTATCGGTTTGCAGCTGTGAGAGCGTTTCTAAACCCCTATACAAGACATGAAAAAGATGGCGTCACTCCTCTCGGCCGAATGTCCCTTTTCTCAAAAACTGACATACTTCTTCTTACTATTGTTTGTAGCAGTATTGGGTGTCCTTCAAGAATGCTGATGACTGGTTTTGTCCAAGGCCAGCAACCAATTCGCCCTGGCAAGGACGCGTTCAAAGTCGATCTACTAGCTCGATATTGCGTGTTTCATCAAGTTTCATCTACGCACTACGCAATTCATCAAGAAAGCAATAACGAGAACATTACAAAGACACATCAAGTTCGCACAAAACGATAAAGAATTCACGGCTGCGACTTTCTCGCCTATGTGATTATATGTCTTGGTCTGCCGTTCAACAAGAATGTCTGAGGATTGGAGATCGACTTTCGACCCCTGTGTCTGTCGTCTCCTTTCCATGCCTTCGCCTAGCGTGTCGCTGGTGTGATCGCCATTTTGACAGTCGCTCGTGTGCCACTGGTATGCTGTCGCGTGGCCATGGACGTCGATGAAGGTTTAGGCCTCACATGACTTGGGATATGCCGACAGCACATTGCTGTGGTCCTGCCTCATGGTGTAGCGTTATGTCTTAGATAGCCACGCCTGCCAGCAGGCTGACCTTAGCTACAGCTTACGGCGCAAAATTGAGAACCTCGGCGTGGGCTACTCTCAGGGTGCAAAAGTTGGTCGCAAAATAGTGTATAGATTGTCGAAGTCATCTTACCAATTTTTCAGCGCTTGGATTTGCGCTTCTTGAACACGACTGGAACGTCTTGCTCTTGTTTGGGTTCCGCCTTGACTGCAGACTCAGTGGAAGCAGCTTCGGCGATGTCTGGTACGGAAGCGATAGCATCAGCAGTATCAGTGTCACCCTCTTTCTTTAGCAGATCTGATGATTCAGACTTGACTTCCTTCTTGGTGGTGGCGCTGGATAGCAAAGCATCTAGATCTTCTTCGGCATTGGCACTTGCACCAGGATATGACTTCAGGCGTGAGCCCCAAGCTTTAGGAGCCAGTTTTAGATCTTGATCTTCCTCATCATCAAGCTTGCGCTTTCTCACGCCGAAGGCCTTTGTATCTTCATCTTCATCGTTTGAGGTAGATTTGGCAGGGCGAGAGTAGACAGGTGTCTCGGAGACAGTGGCCCATTCACCTTGGATGGACATATCACGACGGTATTCTTCAGGAATAGCGACACCCATAGCAGCGAGCTGTTCCATCTGACGTTTTCGCTCTGCGACAGAAGCAGGACCGGTCGGGGCAGTAGATTTGAGTTTTGATCCGGAAGGTTGCGAGGCAGAGGCGACAGAGGTGCTTGATTGTTGTTTACCAGAGACCAGACCGTTCAATCGGGCGACTTCATCTTTGGCGCGCTGCTTCTCACGGTCCTCGCGTTCAGTTTTCTTGTGGATGTCGCGCAGGGAGCGCTGAATGTTGTTCTGGTGTTTCGGGGTGGCCTCGTGAGACTTCTTTTCGAGAGCAGTGTCGCGCACGTAGGTCGAGCAAAACTTGCACCAGTATTTAGGAGTCGACTTCCAGTATTCCGACATGTTTGCTGCTTGAGTTTGCAAGAAAGAATTGGGCAGAGGAAAGAATGGATGATGACGGAATTTAGAGGAAGCTTTGGCCCGCCCCACGCTGGTGGTGATTGATAGAAGTAGCAGCCATCATGTCCACCTTCCACTCCACCATCGCACCTTCTCTTAAACGAATACAGCATATTCAAGCACATTCAAAATGGCTGAGAACGCCATCGGTCTCATCGCGCGGTCGGGCGCCCTACGACCCGCAGCCTCCCGCCGCTCGCTCGCCGTCCTGGCTAACAGCCGCTTCACCATCCAGAGAGCCGCCTTCAGTTCGCAACCGCCACGCCTTCTCCCCTCTGCCGACTCGCTGTTTTCTCGTTCTTCCGGCTCAGGCGAGCCTACCACTTACTTCCAACCTTCATCACTACCCGCCAACACCATCGTCAAGTTCGTGCCTCAGCAAACAGCATGGATTGTCGAGCGCATGGGCAAGTTCAGCCGCATTCTGCAACCCGGTCTTGCCATCCTTGTTCCTCTGATTGATCGTATCGCCTACGTCAAGAGCCTCAAAGAAGCCGCTATCGAGATACCTTCGCAGAGTGCCATCACCGCCGACAACGTTACTCTCGAGCTGGATGGCGTACTCTACACCCGCGTCTTCGATCCTTACAAGGCCAGCTACGGTGTCGAAGATGCCGAATATGCCATTTCACAACTCGCTCAAACCACAATGCGTTCCGAGATTGGTCAGCTGTCTCTCGACCATGTTTTGAAAGAGCGTGCTGCCTTGAACACAAATATTACACAAGCCATCAACGAGGCTGCTCAGGATTGGGGTGTCACCTGTCTGCGTTATGAGATCCGCGACATTCACGCCCCCGCTGGTGTTGTCGAAGCCATGCACCGTCAGGTTACCGCTGAGCGTAGCAAGCGCGCCGAGATTCTGGAATCCGAGGGTCAGCGCCAGAGTGCCATCAACATCGCCGAGGGTCGCAAGCAGAGTGTCATCCTAGCATCCGAGGCCCTGCGCGCTGAGCAGATCAACATGGCCACTGGTGAAGCTGAAGCCATTCTCCTCAAGGCCCGCGCCACTGCTGCTGGTATCGACGCCGTCGCAAACTCGATTTCCCAAGGCAAGGAGAGCGCCCAAGGTGCTGTCAGTCTCAGCGTCGCCGAGAAGTACGTTGATGCCTTTGGCAAGCTGGCCAAGGAGGGCACCAGCGTTGTTGTTCCCGGCAATGTTGGAGACATTGGCAGCATGATTGCCACTGCCATGGGCGTCTACGGCAAGGTCAACGAGAGCCAGGCCCGCACAATGGCTCCTAAGCAAGTCTCATCTCCCTCAGAAACATCTACACAAGAACAATCCAACGAGCCTCAAAGTGTGACAGATAGCGTGCTTGAGAGCTTCGAAGACACTCGTGCCAAGCACTAGGAATATTTCTTCTGCCACCAGTAAACAGGAAAACACTGGTTCTGCATTGTCGTACGGTACTAGCCAGGCGTTCATTCTTAAATTTATGTGTATGAACAAAAAAATAAGCGTCTAGCGATTTTCTCTGGCCGGAAAGCATTTTTGTTTGTGAATCAAAGGCTTTACTCTTATCAACCAAGAAAAGAGGGATTATTCGTCTCTTATTTGTCTACTCCTCTACTATTTTGTACATTATTTCCAACCTCTCATCACACAATTCGAGTTTTTCACCAGCTTGATTGTGCTTCTTTTGTGATTGTGTCGAGAGACTCTGCAAGTGCTATGCTTACGGATACATGCTGATGTCAGGATAAAAGACTGTCTACTCATGTATATCACTGCATAGGTGCAAAAGCTGGCTTACAGCATTCAAATCAGAAAAAACATTGTCAACTGAATCTCTGACAGGAAGAATGAAATGATTGGTGATGTGATTCTTCCCTGTCAAGTTACAGCACAAGAGTAGGAGGGTACAATATAAATACAATTAGAAAACATTTTTGTTCTTATTATTCCACAAATTAACTTTTAACAGAAGAAGAGAGGGATAGAGGTGTATATGGGATTATTTTCAACTTGATGCTTATGTTGGCATTTGTATTCTGGTCCAGATATGTTTACAATTTTTTTTCTCTCAGAAGTTGTGACTCGGTTATCTGCACTCAGATGTCATAAGGACGTTCTCCTCGCTGGCAAAGAAGAGGAAAGGCAAAGACATGACTTAAATGGGAAAAGCAGAAATAACAATACCAATGACCTTTCAACTCCGATGATCCTTCAAGAAGAAGCACAAAAGCAAGAAGAAAACAGAGGCAACTTTCTTCCTCGCAGACCCATATCCATGCATTTCCCTCCAAGCAAAAACAGATAAAATACAAGATCAGAGAACCACAACAAGAGAATCTCCATCATCCATTCCCATTGCTCTTCTTCCCCCTCAAACCTTGTGCAAGACCATCCAAACAGGCGGTCTCTCAACCCCATTCTTCTCATTCCATCCCACGCCCTTCAAAGCCTCTTTAGCCTTGTCACCTCCATACTCCACACTCAACCCCTTTACAAACACTCCATCTCCCTTTTCCTGAACCTCTGTAAGTGCCCAGCCTTTGCATTTCTCTCCTTCTGTGCCCATCAACTGCTCAATCAGTTCTGTGACGCTCATCACACAAGGCACGTAAAAAGTCTTTGCAACCAGATTGGCAGGAACAGCAGCACATTCCCACACTTTTGTGCGCAAGATGACGTGTAGGCAAGTGTGATGTTTGGGATAGATGTATTTCATGCCTGGCAAGGGAAGGGTAGGTGCAGTGACTGCTTTCAATTTTGCGGCTTTTTGGCTTGAGGTCGTTTTCGAGGAGGCATTGGAAGCTTTTGCTGCGGAGTTCTTGCTTGCAGAGGTAGAGGCTGAGACCACGGTCTTGGATGCTACGATGGTGGCAGAGGTCTTTGCTGCAGCAGCTGAAGACGAAGACTTCTTGGATCCTTTGGAGGCTGTCGACTTTGCTGGTGCTGAGGAGACAGGTTTAGAGGGTGGCGCTTTTGCTGCTGAAGATGCAGGTGCAGATGCTGCTTTTGAGGGCGCTTTTGCAGCTGAGAATGCTGCTTTGGAGACAGTCTTTGTGACCGTCTTGGAAGAGGTGCCCTCGATGGCAGCAGTTGTCTTGGTCGTAGTCACCAATTCCTTGCCTTTTGCTGCAGTGTCGGAACCAGAAACCTTCATGTCCTTAAGCGGTTCGGGCCTGACGGGCACGGCAACACAGGGGGCGACCAACATAGGCATGGCGAGCAAGATTGGCATCGGGAGAGGTGGCGAAGGGGCGACGGGTTGATTGTTGTATGGTCTCCAGGTATAGGGTTGGGAGCTGCTCATATGGGATTTGTTAATTGACCAGGTCGCTGTGATCTGTGTTGAGCAGTGGATACTCGAACGACTAGACTGCTGTTGTATGTTGATGTAAAGGTTTTGGTTTGAGGAAGGGACTGGCGGCAATTTAAAGACCGGGAAGGCTCGTGCCAGCTCGCATGCGCTGTCTCATGGTATGGGTATGCTAAGTCGTTCCGAAGGTGTGGCCGGCCAGCGCAAAGCGATCATGGAAGCATATGATTGTCGCATGATGAAGGAGTTCTCAGGGGTTGACAGTTTGAGCATGCGCTGGCGGTTGACAGTGTCACGTAACTCAAGAACAGGTTGCGATTACAGACAAGAGCCAAAGACGTGGCCGAGGACGCACGAGTTCGTGCCTTCCCAATTTATGAATGATTCGAAAATGATAAATTTGGGTATCTTATAGCAGATTTTTTACTCAACTACCGGCAATAACAGCCAGGCCCTCATACACCTTGCGTCTGACTGCAAAGAATGCACTTTCACGACGCCCGGCAGATACCATGTAGTTGCCTCCCTCAATTTCAATCCTGCCGTTAGCAGTCTTGCGGACAACCACCGTACCATCGACCAGCAGTGTGCCTTCACCTCTGAACTCTGCTGCGTGACCAGAAGCTTGCATGAGCTTTCGCAGATCAGCAAGACGAAGGTCACCAACATGTAGTGGCTGTGTTGTGATTTGATTATTGGCTGAGGGGTTTGATGATAACACATCAAGGACAGGCTCTGTCTCAACTTCGCCATCGTCTGCCTGGTCAGGAGCATCAGATTCATCGCCGCCTTCGATCATTTTTTGCTTCTTTCTCTTCATGGCCTCATCACCTTTGCTATTCGCAGCAGCGAGCATCTTCTGCACGGCCTCGAGACGGCCCGTAACAGCCACAATGCCAAGTCCCTTGACATTTTGCCAGGCGAGCTTCTTGACCAGCTCTCGGCTGAGTTTAAGTGTCCATGCATTTGTATCGACACTGGCATCAACAGTCTCACCAATGATTGGAGTCAAGATATCAACAGCATTGCCTTCGCCAGTTGCAAGCAAGGTCTTGCAATCCTCAGCAAGTGCTAGAGTCTCCGCTTCTTCTCCAGCAACCAAAATCAGCTTCCTTGGTCGGATGAGAGGGATCAGCATCTGCAAATCACGCTTCTCATGAAGGCCAGAGAAGTCGATGTAGGCTATTCTCAGGTTGAATTGTAATGATTCCTTGGTGAAGACAGCCTTGAGGGGTCCTTCTGGTAGTGCTTCTTCAGGCTCGTAATCTGACTCTTCTGATTCGCTAGCTGCGTCGCCATTCATGTCATGATCCTGACTTGTCGAGTTTGCGTTGGCAGATTCTCGATCATCGGTCTTGTTTTTCTTGTCAGTGCGGCCGTTCTGAATTGCCCGAGGAGCAACTTCGTCCCATTTGCGCTTCTGCCCAACGGCAGTTTCTGTCTTGGCTTCTGCTGCATCTTGACCATCCGTGTCGTCCTTCTCTTCTGCACGAAGATATTCTTCCGGTCGAATGACTTCACCAAAGTCATCTGCGCGACCGCGCTTGGCAACATAGGGGAACACCTTTTCGCGTCCTCTCTTCCCGCGTACATCATAATCGTAAACATTCTTGCGTCGTAGGAGAACGTTGATGCCGAGCTCAGCATCTGTCAGGCCTACTTTCCTTCTGTGTGTCATGGTTGCAGAAATGTTGAGTGCTCTTCCTTGATGTTCATTCTCAGACTCGTCAGAAGATTCAGAGCTGGTCGAAGAGCCATCATCAGCCAATTCTGCCGCATTTTCTTTTGTGAGCGTGTTATCGCCTTGCAGCGTGCTGTGCATTTGGCGTCTGCGAGCCAAGTATTGTTGGTAGAGGAGGTTCTCGTCGCCCTCGAGACGTGCTACATCCAGGTGGCGTAATTGTGTTTCCGCGCCCGACATCTCGACAACGTTCGCGTCCTCATCCCGTGACTCAACCTGCTGGCGCCAGTACTCCCACAGGAAACGACCGATGCCCTTGTCTTCTGGTGATGGGTTTGCAGCTCTTTCAGTCAAGACAACAAGATTTCTTGGGTCATTGCAAATCTTTCGAATGGCATCGTTGGAGAAGCCCCACTCAAGAGACTTGTCACTTGCGAGGATAACAGCTGGCTTCCCAGAGTCAAGTATGCGATGTAATTGCGTCTTCTTCTCGACCAGCTTCAGATACTTGAGGTCGAAGGGTGTATCTTCGTCACGGCCAGTCTGGCTCTTTTGGGTGTTCTCAGATCTCCCTTGTACGGCGGCCTCCATTTCACGCACAATGGCATCATCCATCCATTCGATCATACTCCGAGCATAGCGCAAGGTAGCAGAAGCCGACTTTGCGGCAAAGGCCAGCTTGGTATTCTTGTAAAGTTCTTGGTTTGAACCGTTGGTTCCTTGTCGCCAGTGATGTTCCAGAATGTAGGCCAGTTCAAGCATGCGAGCGCTAGAGTCTGTGGGAATCAGAACAGTACCGCCATTGGAGATGGTCTGGTTAATCAAGGCAAGCAGTGCATCATCACGCTTCTTACGGCCTCCTGCGAGATGTGATCGATCGGCACCCTTTGTACTGCAAACCAGGGCAGTGGGTCTGCGCAGTTGTTCAATGACTTCGGCACCTCCGCCAGCACCTCCTAGCCAAGCAGCACCCGACAAGACATTCTCTTTTGCTTGGTTCCAGTCAACAGCGTAGACAATAGACTCGAGACCATGTTGTAGATGCCAGATGGTACCACCTAGAGTATGGCCGGCGTTGTATGCAGTGATGGTAAGACCATTGAGAGGCGGCGAGAAGGGCGAAGGAATAGGTTGGTGAGGTTGGGAGTATTTGAGCGGGTTGACCAAGGAGAAGTACGAGGCGATCTCGTCGGCGGTGGGTGGCTGGAGAAGGAAGTTGGCGGGCACTTGGGACTTGGACAGGGATTCGGCCAGAGCTGAGGGTGGAACAATGGAAGCTTGGTGAGCGGCCGAGGCATACAGGTCCTGGATGAGAGTGCGACCAAGCGATATGACGGGAGTGGTGGCATAGACGGGAATGGACGAGAAGAGCGGGATATGTTTGCAGCAATGCGCAAATGCGCCCAGATGGTTCAGTGTAGGATGGGTGAGGAGGATGAGCGATATGGTGGATACGTTCTGCTCAATGTGGACGAGCTTGTCGGCGTCCAGAGACTCGTCCCAGCCCACATCGACGAGGATCTTGACGCCTCCATCCAGCTCCAGTAGCGACTGTGACGCAGCCGACTCGGACTGAGCGCCCAGCAGCGGCGTGAAGGTGAACATGGCTGGTGGACGACAAAGTTGGTCGCGTCACGGTTGAAGCTACGACTCGGAAAGCGATCAAGGTGGTGCTTGACGCACGCTTGGCGGGATTCGCGAATCTATACCAACTTTCTGTCCGATCCATCTCTCTTCCTGCACATCACAACCATCCTTGACTGGATCTCGGATCTGGCCTACCTCAACATGGACGTACGAACTTTCATCTCGGACAACTTGATCAAGCTGGTGGGCGGGTCCGAGAGCATGATTGTCGACTTCGTCCAACAGACAGCCAGCTCCGTCAAGACCCCCGATCAGCTTCACGACAAGCTTCAGGCCATGATCGATGCCGACGACAAGGACCTGCGCACTTTCAGTCATCAGCTTTTCGCCCGTCTGCCCAAATCTGACAAGTCTTCCTCATCGTCACGACCAAAGGATGCCTCGACCAAGGACTCAAAGAAGCGCTATGCCCTTCTCGACATGAACGTTGAAGATGAACAGCCTGTCTCTGCTCCTCCGCCATCATCTCGCCGCCGCGATCGTACAGAAGACAAGAAAGATCACTCTGACCGCCATGATCGCCGCGATCGCCATACAAAACGTTTGCGCCGACGAGACGATGGCGACTTTGACGATCGTTGGGGTGATGAAGAGTACGACGAGGAAGAGTTGGAAGCTGAAGAGGAAGAGCAGTCACGTTCATCGGCTTCGAAGCGTGCAAGAATCGATGATGGCTCCGCCTCTCCTCGTCGTCGTTCCGCCTCACCCGAAGAAGACCCAGAAGAACGCGATCGCAAGGAGCGCATCGCTTTCGAGAAGCGTTTGAGAGAAAAGGATGAACGTGGTACCAAGAAGATTGTCGAGGACCGCTCAAAACATGATTCGGCATCTCGTCGTGCCTTGGCCGACGACCCCAAGCAAAGAAAGGCACAACTTGAGGATATCAGATTACGTTCTCGCCAGGAATATCTCAAGAAGAGGGAAGCTCAGGAACTCGCCCTTCTCCGCAAGCAAGTCGCTGAGGAACAGATGGAACTTCGTGAGAACCCGTTGCTCACAGCTCAAGAGAAAGCTGAATTCGAAAAGAACAAGAGGACTTTGGAGATTGCAGAAGAGCGTCTACGTATTGACGACCATCTAGAAGGCTATGCTCTTCCGGACGACTACATTACAGAAAAAGGAAAAATAAGCCGAAAGGCCAAGTCAGATGCCCTGAACAGTCGTCATGTCGACCGAGACGAGTATGGAAGAGAAAGATTTGTCACTGAACACGAAGAGTGGGAAAATGAACAGCTCGCCAAAACGAAGGCTCAGATCATGGTTACTGAGCGAGTGAACGAGGCCGACTACGAATATGTCTTTGACCAGGACCAGCAAATCCAATGGATGACTGACCGTGTCATGTCTGGTAGCATGCAACAACAGACTCAGGAAGAACGCCAGCTTGCTCAACAGCTCGTTGCTGCTGAAAGAAAAGCCAAGACTATCGAGGAAAAGCGAAAGACTTTGCCTGTGTACACGTATCGAGACGAGTTTCTCGCTGCGGTCGACAAATACCAAGTTTTGATCGTCGTCGGAGAAACTGGATCCGGAAAGACGACCCAACTACCACAATACCTTCATGAACACGGTATGACCAAGGACGGCAAGATTGTAGGCTGTACACAACCTCGTAGAGTTGCTGCCATGTCAGTCGCTACTCGTGTGGCTGAAGAAATGGGTGTCAAGGTTGGTAACGAGGTCGGATATTCTATTCGTTTCGAGGACGCAACCAGCGACAAGACCATTCTCAAGTACATGACCGACGGTATGTTGTTGCGTGAATTCTTGACAGAACCAGATCTTGGTAAATATTCTGCCTTGATGATCGACGAAGCTCACGAACGTACATTGCACACCGACATTCTGTTTGGTCTGATCAAGGATATTGCGCGTGGCAGACCAGATCTGAAGATTCTTATCTCATCTGCCACTCTCGATGCGCAGAAGTTTTCGTCCTACTTTGACGACGCTCCGATTATGAACATTCCTGGAAGAACTTTCGATGTTGAGATGAATTACAGCATGCAGCCGGAAGCCAACTATCTATCTGCTGCCATCACGACGGTATTCCAGATTCATCTTTCACAACCTATGCCTGGTGACATTCTAGTCTTCTTGACTGGACAAGATGAGATTGAGCAAGCGAATGAGTCTTTGCAGGAAACTGCTCGAAAGCTTGGAGCGGCTGCTGGAGAACTAATGATATGTCCTATTTATGCGAATTTGCCCACCGATATGCAAAACCGGATCTTCGAACCAACGCCACCCAAGGTCCGCAAAGTTGTCTTGGCTACCAACATTGCTGAGACGAGTTTGACAATCGATAACATTGTATACGTTATCGACCCTGGCTATGTGAAGGAAAACAGATATACTCCAGCCACCAACATGGAAAGTCTGGTCGCCGTGCCCATCTCGCGAGCTTCTGCGAATCAGCGTGCAGGTAGAGCAGGACGTACAGGCCCCGGTAAATGCTTCCGTCTCTATACGAAGTGGGCTTTCTACAACGATTTGCCAGAATCAACTACACCTGAAATTCAGAGAACCAATCTGACAAGTGTGGTTTTGCTACTGAAGTCATTAGGCATCAACGACTTGCTCAACTTTGAGTTTCTGGATCCGCCTTCTCCAGACATGCTCATTCGTTCGCTAGAACAGCTGTACGCTCTAGGAGCTCTGAATGACAAAGGTGAACTCACTCGTGTGGGCCGACAAATGGCCGAGTTTCCCACAGATCCTTTGCTGGCGAAAGCCATCCTTGCGGCCGACAAGGAAGGATGTGTGGAAGAAGTCCTGTCCATTGTGTCCATGCTGGGCGAAGCAAGCGCGCTCTTCTATCGACCAAAAGACAAGAAGACACAAGCAGATACAACCAGAGAACGATTTACTGTCAAGGATGGCGGCGATCATCTCACATACCTCAACATCTGGAACCAGTGGGTCGACTCAGACTTCTCTCAAGTTTGGGCAAAGGAAAACTTCTTGCAGCAGCGCAGTCTCACACGTGCAAGAGATGTGCGCGATCAGTTGGCGAAGCTTTGCGACCGTGTTGAAGTGACAGTCAGCTCATGCGGGGCCAGCAACATCCCGCCAATCCTCAAAGCACTCACTGCAGGCTTCTTCCCCAATGCCGCTCGTATTCAAAGAGGTGGAGACAGCTACCGCACAGTCAAGAACAACCAAACCACTTGGTTGCATCCTTCATCTGTTTTGGCCGCAACCGGCAACCGGCCCAAATGGACTATCTACCACGAACTTGTGCTCACCAGTAAGGAGTTTATGCGCTCATGTTTCCCTCTACAACCGGAGTGGCTCTCAGAAGTGGCGCCGCATTACTACAAGCCCAAAGATGTCGAAGCTCTCGGAGTCGATAAGAAAATGCCAAAGGGGCAAGGTGCTGCTTCTAGCCGCCTGTGATCATATTGTACGTAGGTATGACAGAAAGCATAGTGTGATGAATATCAAATGAACCAACCAATAACAAAGTTGTGCCAGGATAATATTGCGTCGGTTCTTCTGTTTGTGTGATAATGCGGTAAGTTCTGTTTTCTTATTTGACCGCTTGTGTTGTTTGGTATAGCTTTTTGAGGTAGGTCTTGCCAGATCGAATTGTCTTCCATGGTTCGAAACAACCTGGCGCTGCTGCTACCTCTATCAGCCGTCCCACAGTCTTGACGCGCTCTTTCCTTTAGTCTCCCATTCCCGTCATCTTCTGAACGCACCTTTCGAATGCTTCTGTCGTCGGCAACTTCGACTCCAAAGCCTCATGACCAGAACCTTGTGATCATCACAAAACTCCCTCAAAACCTCGGCCCCTCCCGCAACCATCCACACCACCTCACAATTTTTATGTTCTTTGTAGGTTCGTCTCCTCCCAGGCAAAAAAAGCCATGGTAGTGTCGTGGCTACCACGCCGTCTGATGCGTAAAACATCAGCGGAGGTCGCGGATTCGAGTCCCGCTCATGGCTCTAGTAGTGCCATGCAAGGGGATTAGCGCGCGCATGGGCAACTCCCTCCCCGTGTGTGTGTCCTAGTCGGTCTGGCATGGCACTACTTTTTGGTTTGACATTTGTTACTCGAATGTTCTTGTGACTTTGTTTGCTTTGCAGTTTCCTGTCGCAACTCTCTTTACTGTAGTTTTGTTGGAGTATCGAAATCTCATCGTTGATGCGACTTGATGACCTTTCTTCTGTTAGTAAAAGTCTTTTTGGTTGAGAGACCATGAGGCGACTTCTGAGCTGAGTAAGAGAAAGGAAATCGCAAATCATGAGAGGGCGATAAATCTCGTTGAAAGAAAAAACAATATATGGTCTAGATGCGTCCATATGGATTTCAATTGATAAACACTAGTTTAAAGTATAACTGAGACCAGAAATGCAGGTCTTACAGATAGCAAAGAAAAAGTACATGAAGATAAAGATCTGATCAATATTCCCTTTCTGCTTTTCTCTGCCACCGTTCTGTAAGTTCGTTTTCTCTCCTCAGATACCAACATAGTTCATTCCTCACGCCTCTTCTCTGTAAGCAAGACATCTAGGAAACGGTGATGTCGGCAGAACCAGAGGACTGGTAACCCTCAGTAGCCACAATCTGGTAGTTGTAAGAACCAAGCTTCATGCCGAGCTTAGCCCAAGCATTGAAGTGGTTAGCAGTAGTGACAGTACCAGAAGAGCGCTTGTTCTTGCGAATGCTCCAGTACTGGTTGAAAGTCTTTGTTCCCTGGATGGAAGGCTGGTTGGTGCGAACACCCTTGTAGATATCATAGACAGAGCCGTCAGAGGTGACAGTGCCCATGTGCTGCAACCCACTGCCGGGGTTGTAAGTGCCATACGACTCGAGAATGTAGTACTCAACCAGGGGGTTGGTGCTCCAGCCGTAGACAGACAGGTACGAGTTGCCCTTGGGAGAGTAGGTGCCCTTGAAGTTGATCTTGCGGGCTGCGCCGGTGGCCCAACCCTTTCCGGCGACAAAGTTGTTGCAGTTTTGCCATGAGACGAAGTACTCGCCCGCACCTTTGTTGTTGTAGTTTACGGTGCCGCCTCCAGCGTTCCAGAAGGAGTAGTAGTAGCCGTTGTTCTGGCCAGTGCCAGCAGGAGTGGAGCGCTCGACCAGCGAGAAAAGACCGTTCTCAATAGCTGAGGGACCCGCGACAGGTGCTGCCAGAGCGGTAACGAAAGCCGAAGCGGCGACAAAGAGAGAAGAGAAGTGCATATTTGCAGTGTTTGGTTCGAAAAAGAATGTATGTTTCTAAGTCGAGAAAAAGAAGGAAAAGTGAGTGTTTTGTGATGAGATGGAGATTGTAGCAGGGAGACTTAGTCTTCACATATACATTTTAACATTTGTATTTCATTTTATTGCATACATCGTTCTGGACTGTGTTCGAGAGCGATAAAAGGTTCACTCGCCTAGATGTCGACATGTTGGTATAGACTCGCTTCTATGAGCTGTAACATATAGACGAGCAGGGGCACCAAGCTCACTCCACAGTACCACACTCTCAGGGCTAGCACAAGCCCATTTCTCGCGGTTTGAGCCTCACTATCAAGTGTAGTTCGTTCTTGGTGCCAAAGACCGGTTTGGAGAATGGTGCGAGGATCATTCATGCGTCCCTGCGTTCAGCCCAATATCAAAGCAAATTCAGCCTTGTCGCAGAAGAAGCGACAGAGTCCGAGACCATTCTGCTAATGGGACTTTGACTGTCTTGCCTAAGTCCCAAACTTGCGGAAGCTTGCCAAGATCAATTTGCATCTCTTGCAGGCTAATTTTGATGCTTGCTCTCGAAGATCTTGGCCTTTGATGGTTGGTGCGGAGGGAGAGGCTCGCTTCCGACAAGTTGAAACAAGAAGGAGGCATTACCGAAAAGCATCCGAGCCAATGGCTGTTCTGCATCCTGAACAACACCTAGTGCTCAGAACCTCGACGGTTAGTGTTGTTGCTGCTAACATGAATTCTCACCGTCTATATGTGTGCGTAAGCTTACATCGCAATCACAACGTGATCGTTCCTCGGACGATGCAGATGTTCGAGAGAATCCTCCATGCTGTATAGCCAACCATCTGTTTAGCCACATACTCAGGCGTCTATACATCCTCGAGCTCGCCCCGACGCATCAGAGACACACGTCAATCATCATGAACACGATTTCAGGCCTGGAATCGGCAAGTGCAGGACTCGCAGAGACGAACGCACTCACGAGACGGACAGCGCAACGTTTGCTGTCAAAATGCACCCTAGTATGCGCATCAAACTGACCCGTACTCGCGCGTACCCGTGCCTGCCTCCATAGAACGCCATGTGCAAATTGAACGAGGACTCAGCATATTGAGGTGGTCTGCTTTTGCAACGACAAGGGCGTGTCAAGGTTATTGAGTGCTTGTTGCTTAGAAAGTAAACGAACATGCCTTTGGCATGAGCGGCTGTTGCCTGATTTGAACAAAGGGGCGGTGACGATGGCTTCAAGTGCTCCTTCTGCTCTCATGATTGTTTTTGAGAAACCTGGACGAGATGCTCAAGAGTGGTGTCCAAGGCAGCACCTTGAAAGTCTGCCGGCTGTAGCTATTAGTTTGCACGGTTGAACCCGTAAATGAGATGCGTCTAAGCAGAGACCATTAAACTTTTACTCTTCATGAGTTCTTTATTATCGATATTGTACGTTTTGTGGCTCAAAAACCACTATATAGACTATATAGGCCCGTTATTGCAGTGTCAGCGGCGAATCTGAACACATGGAGAAGCAGCCGATGATCATCCCATCCAAAGACTTTAGCCGGAAAGGAAAAGCACGAAAGAGCTACCACTCAATGCTTGATGGTTTCATGATAGCATGATGTCCACGCCCAAGTCCTTCATAACATTTTCCCAATCCCAAGCGTCATCCTCAGCGCCATGTGCAGCTGCATCCATCCTCGACCAGACCTCCTCCAAGATTGCTCGAGCATGCACCATACTGGTCCTTTGATTGCACACATGCAAATCTTCTAATAATTCAAGCACTGCGTGTCTGTGTATCGGGTCGAAGGCCGCACAACCAAGTAAGAATATCGGTGGCAGCAGCACGCCACAGACCCAGCTGTGTACGCTGTTATTGTTCCTCATAATGTCCCGTAGCGCGAGCGATGCATAGGACAATCCGTCTGATAAAGACTGTGCCAATTCCGGACTCGCCATCGATGGCTTGATGGTCCGGTACAGATATACATAGGCGCTTTGCCGATACACCAGCGATGACCAGTATTGTGGTGTCTTGGGTGGAAAACGGGACTGCCATGTCCGGAGTCGTGTTTCAGCTTCAAGTGCTAAGCTGAGCAGCTGTTCATCCTTGTACCACCTCAGCTCGTCGATGCTGCGATAGAATCGTATCCCATCTCGCACCTGCCGTGTGCGTGACACGGGGTCCAAAAGACCATGCAAAATTCCGTTGACGCAGCCCTGGGAGAATGTGTCCCGCTCCACTGTTCCATTCCGGTCCATTTGCACCGGTGATCTCATGACATGATTGACAGGGTCAAGGCATGATATCGTGTTGACAAGGTTGTGGTACAATAAGAACTGACGGGCAAAACTCTGTACATCTGCGCTCAAGTTTGCACAACTGTCGACCAGTTTCGAAGTTGCAGACAGGTGACATCGATAGCTGCCGTTTGCTTCTCCTGTGACAATGGCTTCATGCGCGAGTATAATCGTTTGCAGCACGATGCAGTCTGCGTTTTGTATCGAATTGTCCGAGCTGTGGGCTCCGACGCCCTTACGAAGAGTGACGACAGCCTGGTCAAAGTGGTGGCTATGTCGCACAACGATCTCTTGTGCCGACGTCGGCTGGTGAACGAGTAGGCAAGACGCGGAAAGGCAAAGCAGTGAGTGCATAAGACCTGTGTTCGCCAACGCCATGTCGACCACGAACCCATCGAAGGGATTGTGTGTTTCTGAGTATATGTTCAAGGCTTGGCAAGCGTGTGTGATGAAATAGGTGAGGAGCTGAGAGTCCAGAGGATTGTCTATCGCGCTGATGATGTGTGGAAGTTCAGGGATGACCAAAGCTACATTCGACTTGTCAGCTTGCCGATCCAGACTGCAGCTAGCAGTGGGTCATACCAGAGTTCTTGCTGCGAGCTCCTTTCTTCCAAGGTTTCCTCATCTCGTACCCGCCACAGATGATGTTATTCTTCGCACAGTTCTGACCTGGAGGTCTTGTCAGTACATGATGTACCTCACTACGTCCAACTCGGACGCTAGGAGGCATGAAGCGTTCATCCGACAAGTCGAGAACTCTTGCCCTAGGGGACTAGATTGATACATTGCTGGCCATGTATGGATGCAGAAGACTTACAGCCTGGTCTTGCCTCATCGCATTTCTTTTTTCGACGTCGGCAAGTCTTGCCTGGAACAAGTCAGCAACATCCTGCGTGCTCTATGCGAACAGTCAACATACAGCCGGTCTTACTTCTCCTGTGCAGCTCAACACTGGTACTTGGACTCAGGCTGTCTGTTGGCTCAGGCTTGGCTCTCATCGGAGGCGACGACGAAGGGTTCGCCATCCTGGACTGGATGATGTGCTGATAGGGCTGCCCGATGAGATAAGAGGGTATCGAGTGTATCGATGTCTTGATCTCCGTCTTGATGGTCGTGCCGATTGTCATGGGAAAGTATAATGTGCACCAGCCCTATATCACGCAACGAGAGAGGATCAGGAGAGATATAAGCCGATGAGTTGGTCGGTGGCTTCGATGTGGACGCGGATGTGGAAAGCCCACTTTTCTGCACAGCACGGTGGTACACGAACGACAGCCAGAGTGAACGCACCCTCCCAAATGTGAGTATGTTCAAGGGCACCTTGGGGCCTAGGCATCAAACTAAAGGACGCATGAACCCCGAAACATGAGCGAGGTAAGTTCTCGGTAGCCTCAGACAGGAGAAAATCGCCGACAGCGAGCGTAAGACATTTCTTCTTCTTGCATGCTGTTGGTAATGGTGAGCCAATTGTAATGCTTGCCAAGTTGAAAATAGGCATGTCTGCAAGGTGCACGCTAAACACCTTCCGTAACAGAAGCTTGCAAAAGAAGGAGCTGCGTGGAGAAAGACGGCCATTCAGATAGAGACTGCCGCTCCAGATGTTGTCTGCTTTGATGCTCGAACCGTAGGTCTGGGACCAGATGCTGATGTCTGTCCCAGAATTCCAGGATTCGATCTCCGCCCTGTCACGGTAGATGGGTCGCTGTGCCGCATGGAGTGTTAGGCTCAACCGATTTGGGCCGTATAGAGCGGCCTAATCTAGATTGGTCTTCACCATGTCCTGGTCACTGCTTCTTTTTGTCAGCTTTGAGCACTGTCGACGTGCGACATGCAGCTAAACCGAAGCGTTGGGCCCCCGACATGTAGACTTGCGTGTTCTTGTTTTGCGTGCAAGGGTAGTAGACATGATGGCACAAAGGCATTGGATGGAGCATCGAGAAAATCCTCCGTGTGGCTGCAGATCGTTGATCCGAAGCTTCGGGCCCGGAGCATGGCTTGCATATCACGAAACTACACCCTGCGGACCGCGCCTGCCCGAGAAGATTTACAGCACAAGGCAGCAGATCGTTTTTGGTGCCCCACGGCCGGTATTTACACGTCTACTTCGTGTCCCACCGACTGTCACAGGTGCAGCGCGGATGCGTTTCATCCACTTCTAAGTTAACATCCGGTCAGGCCGCAGCCCGTCTGATTGATTCTTCTACGCGTTCTGTTGAAATAAATTGAATGCTTGACGTGATGCTCTCGGCACTCGTGTGATAGATGATGTGCCGGCATAGGCCAATCAAGAGTAATGGCTGTCAAAGAGTCCCAAGACAAAGCCTGAGTCAGATGCTCTGATGCTATCTGCTGCACGTCAACCTTGTCGAGTCGCTCGACCCAATACGTACACTCTATGCACGACAGTTTGTGATAGCCTGCTTGTAGACATATTAGGACAAAAGAAATGTCGACCAGGTGACTATTGTTGCTGCAATGCAACGCTCAGCATTAATTTGATTCGTCATAGGATTGATAATAATACTTAGGTTAAGAAAGAGACCCCTGAAGAAGATAAAACTCCACATGCCTGTGATGTGCCTCATGCTTGTGTACAGGGCATCAAGGCATCCGTTAGTCAGTATGTGGCTTGCAGACTGCCTGTTCCGGCCTTGGTGACACCCGCACTCCCCTTCGATCCTTGAATATGCAGACGCATAGGTGTGCGCCCTATGCAACGGATGTAAAGAATCCCTGTACATGTTCTGGTTGAGAGTGCAAAGACAATCTCAGACGATGCCGTAGACTCTTTTGGCAATGAAATAACTGATCATTCCAAATGCGAATAGACCAGCTGTGAGGCCCCAGAACCAGGTCAAATCTTCGCCATCTTGCCCAGGCACCTGCGTGGCTGATCAGTATGTGATTCTTGATTGGAACATGCATTTAATATAACCTACCTTTGTATTCATTCCCCACATGCCGGTGACGATGTTCATAGGAAGAACAATGGTACCTAGAACGGTGAGCTTGCCCAAAACATCGTTGGTTTGCTCTGCACGCTCGTTCATTCGGATGTTGATCTGAGCAAGATAGTTGCCGTGCGCTCTCGAAAGAAGACTAGACGCTGTCAGTAATTGCATCAGGTGCAGTGATCTTCCACTAGAACTTACTTTTCGTAATGAGACAAATTGCCTGTCATGGTTGCGACGTGGTCTTGGATATCGCCGAGGTACAGACCAATCTCAGACCTCGGTGCCACTTCCCAATGCTCATTGCATCTTTTGGCAAATCCCTTGATGACATCTGCTTTGTTACCAAGGAGACGGTAAAGACTCATAACCTTCTTTCTGCAGTTTCCGACGCGTCGGAGCATGTCACCACCACTATCTCCAGCCGTACGCTCCCCCTTTTCGGATTGCGTATCGCTACCGGCAACCTTGCTCATCTTCTCGTACTCAAGCTCCTTGGCTTTTGCACTATTCTTGGCCTTGTCGTCTGAGTTTTCATCGGACGAATGCAGAGCAAGAATTTCGTAATCAATCTCGTCTACCTCGTCTTCAATGACTTGGACCAAAGGAGCATACACATCTGTGATGTCATCAATGATGGCATAAGAAATCCAGTCTGCTGTCGGAGACATGTAATCGTTAAGTTGACGAATGCGACGGCGGACGTTGGCAGGGTGAGGTGTCATGGAAAAGTGGAAGCTGATGACACCATCCTTGAAGACGACAACATACATGTTGACGGGCTCCATGTATTCCTCGTTATCCTTGTCTTGCTCGAAACTGCGGTAGTTGACAAAGTAGTAGCTTTGGAATAGCTCTACCTTTTCACGAGGCTCTTGCATCATGATATCCTCCACTGTGAGTTGATGGATGCCAAAGGACTTGGCGAGGATTTTCATCTCTGTCTCGGTCGGGCTCAAGACGTCAAGCCAGAACGTAGGACGAGGGCCATAACGTTTCTCCTTTGGCATACGTGGTCTAGATTGAGCAGGAGTTGCAGAGGCTGAGCGATCTGGGGCCTTTCCATCACCAGCAATTGAACTCAGCCTAGATTCTCGGCCTGATGGGGCTTCTTGTGGAGGATGGTCTTCTTCATCGGAACTGCTATCATCACTAAGCTCTGGTGGCTCAGGGTTGAAAAGCTCACGGAAAGTGGCACCAAATTGACAGAGCTCGGAGATAGTCCTGCTATGGATGGTGCCGTCGAACGTTTCATTGAAGTAGGTGTAGCGATAGGGTGCATCGTCTTCTTCCCGATGCCACTGAGTCTTTGCAGGACGCAGACGGCCGCCGACCATGACCGGTTCACTGATCTTTTTCGATCGGATTTGTTCAGTATGATCCCTCTCCTCTTTCTCAATGCGACTCCATTCATCCAAAACATCAAGGTCAGGCCATTGTCGGTGGCGTCTACGACGGCTAGTACGACGTTGACCTTGATCGGTAGGCGTCAAATCATCTTCACCAAGCTCTGACTCGGCGATATGGCCAGGGTAGCAAACGTCATTCTCGGCAAGGTTGGCAAGTGTACGTCTGCGAGCCTCGGCAGATGGGGTTGGTGGTGAGGATCCAGGGCTACGATCTGAATTGTTGTCACGGTCAATGTTGATAATGGCATCACGATTCTCGGACGAGGGAGAGCCTGAGAATTCCTGAGCGATCATGACATCGTTAAGGGTGCCCAGCTTAGGGGAACCTGGCATAGACGGAGGGTTGTTGACATCGTAATCGTCGTCACTGCCACTGTATCTGCCTCGCTTGCTGGACGTATGGGAAGTGGCTGATTGTCTGCGGCGAGTGCCACCATAGGCGCGATGACCGGATCTGTTGCGTTCAATGGGAGGTCGATCGTAGTAGGATTGCGAAATTAAGGGAGTACGATCAGTCACGGCCTCTTCGTCCTCATCGTCGCTGTAGTGAATATGGCGTGGCTTCACGGGACTCGACTGAGAAATGCCATGTTGCGAGTTGCGGTGGTTGCGAGGGAAAAGACCAGCGGCGTTTCTCGATGGCTGTTGGATGCTTCCTCGACGAGGACGGATGGGTTGGTGATCGCGGTGATCGAGAAGGGCGTCGCTTTCGAGGCTGGTGTTGCTGCGTGCGGCCGACTTGAGGCGGTAGAAGCTGGTTTGCGTGGCCGATGGTCGGTTCGTCGCTAAACTCGGTCGCTGGTTCTGATCATCGTCACGTTCGGCCACAGTCGACTCTGAAGGAGCAGCAAAGCTCTGTCTGCGGTTACGACGCTTCTTTCCAGCGCGGTGGCGCTTCTTTTTGCTGCCACCTGCTGAAGAGTTGGCTGTGCCGTCTCGAGTCGAGCTCGCTTCCTCGCCGAGAACTGAAGCGTACGACTTTTGCGGAGCCTTGGGCTTTGCCATGGCCGCCGGACCGGCAATGTCTGCGATTGAATTGCGCGGATCCATTGATTCGTACAAGTCGTCCAGACGATGGGTGTGCTCGAGTCGAAAAAGTCAGCATCACCTCACACCAGCCGTCCGTCAATTGTCCCATCCATCCTCTCCACAACGTACGTCTGTGCGTCTTGAGATGTGACGTACCTGCCGTTCTTCATCCGTGCCAAATATCTCTTGGCTGACATCCCAATTTGGTAACTGCGCACGCGAGCACATCTATCGCTCCTTCCTCTATCAACAGGCAAATGTGAAGAGACAAGGCTATTCTTCCATTCATCGAACTCCACGTTCCTTTGTCCACTATGTTATGCATCTCTTTGTCTTTCAACCCTCCTCCCATGATCAATGAAGTCTTTGTGCGTGGCATGTCTACATAATCTTGTCAGGTTGAGGCAACCGAAGGGGTTCTAAAACACATACTCCACTTACAACAAAAAGACGAGAGGAATCACCAAAGGTAACCCCCAATGTCCGACGGCTTCTGCACAAACTGCGAAGACTGGTCTTCCACCAATCTAATCCCTTTACCTTGCCGCTGTCTCTGGTGCAACCCTGCATCATCACCGCCTTCTCCCTTGCTCGCTTTGAAGAACACTACCCACCAAAATGCTGTTCAAAGCTCAACTTCAACAATCTCAAAAATCACCTTCCAGCATCTCTGATCGCTGACCTCGAGAAGAAAATCCCTATCTTCGAGACCCCAGGCAATTTACGTGTGTTCTGTGCACACAAGTCTTGTTTGGAGTTTATCCCTGTGGAGGATGTGCAAGGTGATATTGCGCATTGTCAGAGTTGTGGTGAAAAGACTTGTAGATTGTGTAAAGAAATCGCACATCAAGGTGAGTGTGGCATTGATGAAGCTTTGCAGAGAACACTACAACTTTGCGAGGATGAAAATTACAAACAGTGCAAGAACTGCGGTCAGATGGTGGAGAGAAGTGGTGGTGAAAAGAAAAGTGAGGGCTGTCCACATATGCTATGTCCTTGTGGCTCCAAGTTCTGCGCTCATTGTGGTGAGGGTGAGTGGCATTGGAGTCGTTGTTTGGGCAAGTGAATCAAAGAGCTCGAAAGAAGTAAGTAATGGGCACTTGTGTAGCAAGTACTGGGTAATCATTCAGGATGTTCAAAGAAAGCTGTGAAGCAAGAAGCATATCGAAATAAGCAAGAAATGACCTGTGAACTTGACGTGTGTAAAATAGATATATCAAGACAATTCTTTGCAAGACTCTTTCTTGTACAATGTAACAGAGGCTTTTGCGCCCACATGGGCAAGAATAACTTGCCAATATACAAGAATGCCTACGCAAGCTTTTGATTCACAACTGCAACAATATTACACAATGTATTTCTACTTCCTCGCTGGCTCAGCAGGACCTTGCTCATCAGTCCTCTCTTCCTCTCCTGGCAAGATAATCTCATGCCCATTTCCATTCCTGACTTTGAAACTCGCCGCAGCGCCCACAGCCGATATGGCAGCCACATACCACCATGCCATACCCACCACTCCTCTCTCAAGCCAGGTACCATACCAAGAAGCAGATAAAATAGGTCCGATAGTTCTGAACGCCGCACTGTCCGCTTGGCCCAATCCGTGAATGGTAGCCAGCACAGAAGGATGAGGTGAACTATTGTTGAGCAGCAAGATTGAAGCAGGAAGAGCGAACGTGCGAGCAGCGACTTGGAGAAAGACAACGCCGCCAATACCCAGCCAGATCCAGAATCCTGATGCTGGGGCAGGTGATGGAGAGTCCGAGGGCATTAGAGCAATATACGGCGCCAAGAAATATGCTAGGGGGAAGAGGAAAAGTGAAGACCGGAAACAGCGCATCAGGCCGAACTTGGCGTTGGCGCGTGGATAGAGGACGAATTGCAGGATGATGCCTATGAAGCCAATGATGGCCATGGCGAGACCGATCGTAGGAGGTGGGAAGGCAAGACCGCCTCCAAACTTGAAGACACCTCTCTCTTGCTTTTGTGATTTGCCGTCTGTGCTGTTTCCAGGCACAAACTCGCGAGACGTGGACAGGAACAAAATCCATAAGGTCGAGAATGCACCCATGTGAAAGTCGAAGATGGCGATGGAAAGAAGTGTCCAGCAGACGTTAGGTGTCCACACACGGCGGAAAGGAAGACGCTGCATAGGACGAAGAGCATGAGAGTTTTGTCTCTCGCGAGCTTCGTTAGCGTCAGCAATGCGATCAAGTTCGATGCTTCCTTCATCACGCCCAGACAAGAGACCTCTCCGAGCCATAGCCGTCTCGCCAACCAATTTGTAGCCTTTGTTTTTGACCTCATAAAGACGATTCCAGACACCTTTGGCAACGGTAACAGGATTGAACAGACCAACATCGATTTCTGTGAAGCCCTTGAGTGTTTCATCGAGAAAGAAGGTACAGAGCAGTGCTTCGATCAGGAGCAGCAAACTGCAAAGGAGGTTGGGCGCAGCGTAGGGATGACTTTTCATCCAAGCAATTCCTTCTGCGCCACCAAATGTCGAGTTAGGACCGAACAAATGAGGGTATGCTGCGACTGGATCGGCAAGAAGACCACTGAGAACTATTAAATAAACATTAGCATATGACAATACAGTCCAGACGGCAGAATTCTGGCTTACTTGGACCCAAAACATTGGCAACGTTAAACGCAGCAGGTAGAAGCAAAAAGGCGCGCGGATGCCAGCGCTTATCAGTACACTCAGCAACCATGGTTCTAGCAGCTCCTACAGTGCCATTGATAGCTCCACTAAGGACTCTCCAAACAACAGCCTGTTGATAGCTGGTGCTGAAGCCTACACCAATGCATCCAATCGCAGTACCGATCATTCCAATGTTGAGGACCAGTTTCCTACCTACACCTGGTTGGTCTGCCGCACGGCCCCAAAGAATACTCGTGATGATCTGGGCGGCGGTGAAACTGCCCTGGAGCATACCCGCTTGATGTGAGATGACAGAGTCAGGCTGACTGGGATCGAAACTTTTGAGCTGGTGTACCATGTATGTCTGAAGTGCGGCCATTTGGAAGAAGTCGACGAAGCGACTGGCAGCAAGCAAAGCGAGTTGGCCTTTGTTAGGCATATTCCTCCATGTCGCGGGTTCGGGAGGATATGACACCAGTCCTGGTGTAGGTACGTTTTCCAGAGGAGTTGTGGCTCCGGTTGGCAATTGCGATGCACGCTCAACATCTGTCTTGAGCTGATATGGCCTCAGAGACGACGATCGCGGCGGCATGATTGGCTTCGACGGTGACCCAGGACCATCTGCAGCGTCAAGGACGGGTGTCGTGCCAGTGCCTGCCTCGAGAGTGCGTGGTGTCGTAGGCCCGCTTGTTGATCCATCTTGGTATGCGGGTAGTTGGCGCTCAAAGTAGCTCTCCTCCTCTTCTCTTATGTACGGTGATCCAAACGGTGAGCCAGTGCCATCGCGTTCCGGACGTGTAACCTCGACATTCTGGTGACTTGATCGTTGGCGAAGATGGCCGGATTTATACTGATGTCGGTGCATGCTCAAGTACGTGTCCCAAATCTTCGTCCAGACGCCGTATGACGTGCAGCCTAAATACGAGCTTCAAGACCTCGTATTCACAACCTTCGCCGATAGATATACTCGAAGTAAAGAGAAGAAATAGAAGCAAAGATACAAGTACAACAAATACAAGCTCAACCCTATGACGGCCAAGATCGACCTTGTCACATTCTGATCTGTAACTTGTTCATCTTCTGTTCCCACCATGCCAAGGCCTTTTCCGGCCGCGCATCCATCTGCAGACGACTCTTGTCCGCCGTGTCAAGCGCTCGCATAGCAGAAAGTGGGGCTTGAGAAGACTCCGCCCCCCTTCCACGTTTGCTGGTCCTTTTTGTCAAGCATGGATACTAGTTGAGTCTCCTGAGGCATGCCGCAAATCAAGGGCTCTTTGCGATTGCGAAACCTCAAAGGTGCCAAGCCCGACTCGATGCGTATCCTTGCTTGGATAATCGATTCCGCTCTGCTAAAGAAGAGGCTCGGTGGTACTCGTAACACTGCTTAACGCGCTCTGCCGACGACGTTTGAAGCGCAAACATTGTGGAAAAAGCCACCATACGCCTCCCGTCGCCAAGCAAGCCTTTTGTCCCTGCACGATCCCATAAACGTATACCGACGGCGCCTTAACGTCGTGTATGCCGTGTGTGCGATAGGGGTATTATAACCGCCATCTATTATTTCCGGTCTATATGCATTCAGGGCATGAGCGAGCATCGCTGAAGTGGTTGACAATGACTTGTTCAGGGGCTTTCCTCCACGGACGATCCCGATTCGCAGAGTAAGAAACAAATTGGTTTATTGTTTCAGTCGAAGGTCTTTCAGAATCATGACAGTTTCACATTCTACAAGGTTGGCCAAGCAAAGACAAGGGTTTGTATGTAGATCACCTCTTTTCGATATCGTGATTCGATCCATTACTTGGTATCGTAAATACAAGAGTCTCAGAACTTTGCTGAGTAAATGCTATTCAGCACAAAACAAAAAGGTTCATGGTCCGAATAGTTGCGAATTTTTCGACCATTCCCAAGAACTCCAACCCAATGCTCGCTCCGGATATAGTGATAGTAAATCAAATAACGAAATTGACAAGACATAAGAAAACAAGTTGTTCAAGGTCGGTCAGAGTATTTCTCCTCTTCGTCGACCCGCACATACTTTTTGCCTAGCAGTCTGATACCGATGGCCTCTCTGACATCATACACCCTCCTGACGAAGGAGTTAGGCATAGCTCCTGAAAACTGCTTGCGAATGAGCACCAATGCAACGATGAGGACACCAACTCCGGCAGTCACGCAAAGAATACCCACCAGCATCCTTGCATTAGCAGCTCGCTGGTGTTGTGCTTTCTCCTCTGCGACATCCTGCTCAGTGGTCTTTGGTAGCTCGGCGTAGTATGCGCTTGTATCGTAGCCGCGGTTGTTACTCAGGTATTCATCTTTGACTTGGCTGTAAGGATCGTAGTGGGCATCCTCATCACGGATCGGCTCTGCCCTTCCACAAGCCCACTCATCGCAGTGATCGCGGAGTGTAACACTGGGCACAAAGGTCTTCTGGATGACACTGCGCTCAAGCGCATTTCCGTCCTTGTCCAAAGCCTCAGCGAATCCCCATGTTGTAACATTGTTGTAGCGCATCACAGTCTCGAAGCCTGTCTTCTTGGTGTTTCCGACCAAGTTGAATGGCCCAGTTCTGTTTGCGCTAGCGTAGAAGTTCCAGGATGCAACTTCAGTCGCTCCATTCCAGGACACATAGAAGACCATACCAGATTTCTCGTCGTTGGTCTTTGAGTATGTCCACAGGGCTGGCTTGGTCAATGGCTGCCCAACCCAAGGAAACTTGTATGAGCGGTAGATCATGACATTGCTAGCGCGGTATGCGACCTTTGCGTACATGACAGGCGATCCGTCGGCTGTGTGCTCACTAAAGTATGGGTGCTCACCCCAACCAAGATGTACATTGCCGTTTGGGAGAATCTGCATATTGCCCTGAGAACCTGAAAGCATACCTCCGGAAGGTTCGGGTGCACCATACTCCTTGATCATGGTGGCCGTGTTTGCGATATGGTCGATTGAAACAAGATAGCCGTGAGAAAACTTGTCTGTTCTGTTGAAGCCGTTGCTGGCGTTGTCGTAGAACGTCATGATTGTGTGAGTCTCGTTCTCACTGACCCAGCGAGCGTGATGCTGAGAAGAGAAGTTGAAGTTGGTCTGGTGGAAAGTTGGGTTTGCACCACCCATCTCCCACATGATGGAGCCGTCCACTCCAGAAAGCTTGTAGATTGCAGCCATATGTCTAGCGGAAATCAGGTAGTCACCGTCTCGGTTCTTATCGATAGAATTGATGTGGAAGTAATCCCAAGGAGTATTTTCTGTCAATCCGTTTCCTGAAGTGTCTGTTCGCCCTGGGAAAGTGTAGGTCAAGCTAGGATCGAGATGATCCGTACTTCTCCA
Organism: Aureobasidium sp. M94-06E; assembly: GCA_037040395.1. Taxonomy (NCBI): domain Eukaryota; kingdom Fungi; phylum Ascomycota; class Dothideomycetes; order Dothideales; family Saccotheciaceae; genus Aureobasidium; species Aureobasidium sp. M94-06E. Next base: position 23,086 of record JAXQGV010000019.1, on the reverse strand, counting down.
CTCAAACACCACTCTGCCTGTATCGATCTCGATCTCCTGGAAGACACCTTCGACGATCCAGCCCATGCCATCCTTGATTTGGAACTTGGGGTTGGTCGTCAGGTCGTACATGCGCGGCTGATAGACGGTCATGAGGGCAGTCGTGCCGTTCGAATATGGTGTCAATCTAAATTCGTGCATATCGCTTGACGCGCCTGCTCCAGAGCTCTCGACTGTCTTGACGATACGGTAATGTTTATCCATGATGACTCCATGGCCTCGGGCAAAACCTTGGTGTTGCTCTCCCTGGAAATAGCAAAGATGCTCCTCGCCTTTGTAGTCACAAGTATGTGGTGCATGTGCAGTCTTGGGTCCGCTCGAGCCAGCGCCGGACCAGACTAGTTGTCCCCAATTGTCATAGATATAAGGTCCAGGATCTACATTTCGGTATGGCGCGAGCATGATATATCCTGGTGCGACTAATTCCGGCCTTAACAAGGCCATCTCAAGCATCGGCGCATGTAAATCTGGTCTCTGTTTAAAGAGAAAGCTGGTTAATAATCTTTTGACATTATTGCTTCTTGAGCGGCACGCGACAAAGTCTTTGCCTCAGGCTTCGCTCGTGAATCTTACTTACCGAACGGAAAATGTGTGTAGGACTTGTCTCATTATCGGGACCTGCTAATGCTGACCCTGCCAGCAAGAGCACTGAGGATAATAATTGTAAAGAAAGCATATTGTGGGTATAAAATGATTAGACAATTTTTGCGACCGGCCACAGGCCGTTTGGTGAACAGTTCAAGGAGAGGAAAGCAGTTGGGTGATGAAATGCTGCAAAAATCAGAAGGGCTCCTCTGACAATTATTGTATCGAAGGTAAGCGCAGAAAGCCGTTAAGCAAAAGGGATAGGGAGTCGACGTTCAGCAACGGCGTTCCGGTCTGGGGCAGTGATGGTCTATCTACACGGGAGACTGGAAGGATACAATAATTGCCAAGGGACCCGCATGGATAGACAGACACACAAATGGTCCATGCTAGGGGCAGAGCATGGATGCATGACAGAAGGAAGAGATCGTGGGTCCCAGCATGCAGTGGTGCGGCAGTCGGTCCAGCAATGATTCGACGTCAAGAACATTTCAACTTTTGCGAGAGACTGTCAAGCGCTCATTTGCCGCGCTGACAAGCCACTCGTATACTTCCATACGACGCTGGCGACTGGCCTGACTACTTCGTGCATTGCACGATTTCGAATAGAGAAGCGAATGATGATCTGATGGTATTGCAGTGATTGTTGTCTTAGGGCTCCACAGTGCAAGTCCTCTCCGACCATCCACGCGGCAAGCACTCAAACAGTCTTGGCAAATGTTCATTTGGGATTTTCGAGATCGATTTGCACACGACGAAGTTTCAGCATCTGTCAACGATATGCAACTGTAGTCGCTACGACGTTACACGGGAGGAGGATGTAGATCGCAGGAACTCGTTGAGATAGGATAACAACTGTTTCTACCCGTTATACAGCATTGTGCCGTCTATTGAAAAAGCATCAAACTGCAAAGCAAGATCAGCAAACCTGAATCATGAAGCCTCCTGTCAAGCAAGCAACCTTCTCCGTCGTCGGCAAACATGCTTCCACCACCCGAGTGGAACCAAACAGTCCCCCCTTCTCTCGGGACTCAACCCCCCCTGGCTTTCGGCGCCACTTTCATCTAATGTATACTTTCGCCAAGACCCTGCCACAGTTTCGTCCTGAGGACTGAAAGCCACCCGCTGTGTCAGGTCTGCGCTGCGAACCAAACAGTGAAAATTTCGCCCTCTGTCGAAGGCGAGGGACGCCGCTGATGACAGAGAGGGTTGGGCGTTCAAGACGCTCGTGCCCTCAACTACACGACTTCATGACGATCGATAGTATTGTTGGTATTAATCGCTTAGCCTGAAAAGAAGCACGGCTGGAAGAAAGACAGCGGACTTTCACTCCTCCTCGGTTTCGTTTCCGTGTACTCACACTCCGGTACCTTGGCCAGTTTATCCATTAAGCTGTCATCTATGATGAGTGTTCGAGTGGTCAGCTGCTTGATTGTTCCGTGTATATTCAGTAAACAAGAGGCAATAGTAGGGTAAAGACAGGGATGCTCGCTGACTCGGGCGCGGAGTGATGTCTACAAGTGGTGGTACAAATGCGAATGACGGAGGCGGCTGGGAAGATTGCGTATCTCGGAGAATTGTTTCAGTGGTTTGGCGCAGTAAATCGACCTCAAAACAAGCCACACGAAGATCTTGGAAGTTGGCAGAGTCAACGAGTCACCAGAGTAGTAAGGTTGCGAGATTGTGTTGGTTCATGGAAGAGATCGAAGTTTTTTTTTTGAACAACTTGTGATTCGCTTGAAAGAAATTTGTACAACTAATGCGTGCTATGGCTGATGAAGCCATTGCGAGTCCAGAACAATACACCGCTTCTATAGCAACTCCATATGCTCAATTGCACTATCCAAAAAGTGCCATCGCCTTAGTACCCTTGCTCCAAGTGAAATAGCCAGATCCCTAAGCCATGATTCCCTTCAACGCCTTCTTTTAATGATGCTCCAAACGCTAACCTCAGGATTGAACGCCATATACACATGAAAACGTGGGGAGAGTGCTTAAGCCAAGAGGGAGCCTCTTGAGCCAACGAAGCGACGAATAGTCATGGCGGCACTGAAGGCGGTAGCAGCAACACTGCCGCCAACGACGAGAGCGCGGAAAGCAACGTTCATCATCTGAGCGCGGTTGCGAGCACGGCAGCGGTCGACGAAGCCATCGGTGTCGTTGGTGTGAGGGAACTTCTTGCCTTCGGGAACAGGTACCTCGAGGAACTCGCATAGAGGCTCCCAGCCCTCACCCATTCTGTACTCGAGGAGGTTCTCCTTGGGAACCAGAGATCTGATCTCTTCGTAGTAGTCGATGTATTTTTGCTTTCCGTTCTTCTCGAAGTCACCACCAAAGAAGACGTCCCAGAACTTGCGCAACATGGGCTGGTAGAGGCCGGATCCCCAGTCGAATCTCGAGACCATCTTGAGCTCAGGGTCGTTTGCGCGCCAGTCAACGGTCTTCATGGTCGAAGCGTGCCATGTGTCGACGTTGCGAGTAGTGACAAGAACCTTGGCCTCAGGGTAGGCCTCGATAAGCTCCTTGGCGAAGGCCACAGCAGGCCAGTCGCAAACAGCTTGGCAGTGTCCAAGAAGTTTGTCCCACTCCTCACGACCGAATTTGCCAACACCGTCGTACTTGGCAGCAAAGGCGTCCTGCCACATGAGGCAGTCAGGGGGGTTCTCAACCGAGGCAGACATCATGTGGTAGCAGTCATCGAAGCCGAGCTCCTTGAGAGCGGTGCGCAGAGCTGCAATGAATGTCAGAAGCTGGATTGATAACAGCGAACATAAATCGACTCACAAGCAGTTCCAGTACGTCCAAGACCAAGGGCAAGAACGCGCATAGGCACAACACGCTGACACTTTCTGCGGTCGATATCGGTGTCCGCTGTGAAGATGTCCGTGATGGGCTTTGGTGTGTAGGGCAAGTTTGCGTAGGCCATTGTGATGGTTGTATGTATATTAAATTATGGGCGAGTGTAAAGAGAAATGGGTGACCAGGCGTAATATGTCGGTATGCGTGGCGGGTTAGAAAAAGATTGGGAGGAGGTGCAGCAGCGCAAGCTCAATGTTTTGAGAGAGGGACAGGCCGGTCAAGCGTCGTGGTTGATGGACGGAAGCGGGGACAGAAACAAGAAGATTGGCAAGCAAGAAATGGCTGGTGGAAACGAAGGTGCGATGGCGTAGTTATCTACTGAGCCGTCCGTCTTGGTTGCGTATGAGTACTGGGCAGTGCAGTCTTAATCAAGGGTTGCATTCAAGCCCGCTCGATCTTCCCGGACGCCCCTTTGGAGGTCAGGAGAAGCCCACTATCCCCACTTTCAGTACTTTCTCTGAACGTTGGTCGTCATGTCGTTGTTTGAACTCTATGAGCCGTGGCCGTGCAGGCTAATCACTGCGAAACCGTTTCAAAACTGTGACGCGGAGTTGTTGCGCGGCCGGCAAAGGTAGCTCCTTGGCAAAAGGCAGGTGTGCGCATCCATGCCAATTTTTTCCTTGTTCAACACTTTGATTAGGGGAATCTTGTCAAAGTTTGCTCTGGTATCAGGTTTTCTTGTTGAACTCTATGGATCTATGTCCAATGGTCGCGTGACAATTCTCAACTCGCATGTTGGCGAACTTGAGGTCATGTTTGCTCTTTGCCTTGCTGCTTCGTTCTTGTCCTTCTGCCATGAACAGAGGTTGGCAAGTCTCGGGTCCAACTGGCAGGGAGAGCGATAAGCTCCAAGCCCAATTCACCGTGCGGAACCGCCGCCACGATCCCCACAACAACTTTGGGTGCATCTCTCATGCAGGAGAAATCTCGACATGGGTTGCAACAACCCGCCATCAAAGCATGCGGCTTGCCTCTTCCGTGAGTGGCTCAGGGCTGACCAGGCAATAATAATCTCAAAACATCCATTCCTTTACACAGTCAGATCGATTTGACTCGCGCAGCCTCCTGACCATCTTGTCATTGACTCGCTCTGACTCCCCCTGAAACGTCCTTCCATAACGATCATCAGTGCATGTCACCTTCTCGCCGTCTATCTGTTGTACATGCAGTATCGATTCGAGCCTTGCGTCGCGGAAAGTCTTGGCCTTCGGAGATCTTCTGCATGGACGCGACGACTGAGCTGCGTATGAGCGAAATCGATTCGGGGCGTCGGCGACTGTCCGTGTCTCCGCGACAGCCAGTACTCATGTGCTACCTCTCATATTATTGAAGTCAGTTCAGATTCGGTTTCTCAAGGATAAAGGCCGTTCAGCGTTTTCTTTCTATGTTGTGCTGATCAATACGAGCCCGAGACAGTATAAGCTTAATGTTTGGACCACACGGCGACACCTCGTATTGTCCCACGTGTTGGGCTCGAAGCCTATTGCGGGTGTGGTGAAGTGATACGAACGGCTGTCATCCGAAAGCCCCTGGCTTTTGTACAACCACTTTGCTCTCACAAACTTTCGTTATACAGCTAAAGCAAACTTTGCTGGCGTCGCCTGTGAATTTTTGATCGATCAAACACCATGCAGGTACTATGCTTCACATGTGCAGGGTTGCGAAACACTGTCTGCCGTGTAGCGTTGCAGCAGTTGTAACAGCTTTTGCTCGATTGCCTAAATCAGAGAACCAGAGCTCTGATCTTCATGATTACGAGTCGAGACAGAGACATTCAATTCTCCCAACCGCTGGTGTGTACCACTTTAAGTATGACTTGCATCAATTCGTTATTTCTCAAGATGCTACCCTGTTTGATGAGCAAGAGAGTATCTAATCTATGCCAAGACACCCATGGGATCCCACAGGTCCAACACCTTGGGATCCTGCTTCAGAATATCCCTGGTCTCTTGGCTGACACAGCTAGGATCAACGACAACTTGGTAACAGAACTCGTCCATCCACTAGATGACAAGAATGTTTGATCAGTATACACATTCGACGGTAGAAATGAAGCGAACTTACCTTGTCAGACATGACAAAGTATCCATCGGTTCCAGCGTCCTCGCTCCAGGAGTTCTCGACACGCCAGCGGATTGGTTCCCCAGATGGTGAAAGGTGCACCGCAGTCAAGACCATCGCATGGGTCATTGCGCTCTCGCTCGACATCAGTCTCTCAGCCTTGGACATACCCAACTTGACGTTGAAGCCGAGCTCGTAGTCGACAAGATCCGGATCCATTATGCCCAGTGTTGAATCGCTGAATTTGCCTACGTCGGATCCGAAGAAGACTGGCCAGCCCTTCTTGAGCATCTCGATGGCACCCTTCTTCCATATTGGCTTGTCAACGTTCACATAGGTAACATATCTTCCTCCTGACACGTTGGTGAGGAAGTCGACGGTTAGCAGTCTGTTGAACTCGTTGCGAGGATCATTGACCAGACTGAATAAGCTGTGTACATCAGTTCCACCCAGAGCTCGCAGTCCGTGACTATCGTTCAGGCTACTGGCAAACTCCTTGGGCGACATCTTTACTGTCTTCAGCTTGCCAGCCTTGTCGTAAAACTCCCAGGTAAACTTGGTGTATGACGAAGGAGGGCGACCCAGAGTGAGCGTCAGGATCCTGATGATATCCTGCATCATCTGCTCTTTGGCTGCGGCTACAGAAGTTTCTGCAGTACTGGAGCTAGATTTCTTGAGCGCTCTTAGACGCAATGCACTTTCTCTCAGCTTGGTGGTCAGAAGACGGTCCATGACAGCCGAGTTCTTAGCATTAAAGGAGTCTGGGTATAGCGCTTGCGGCACTAGTCCATACTTCTCAACCAAGTTCTGGATCATTGACCACTGTCCACCATCGTTGACAGGCGAATCCATCAAAGTCGAAACAAGACGGTCGTCGACAGGCAGATCTGCTGTCTCCAGGATACTTTCGAGGAAGAAGTTGCTCTTCTCGACCTTGTCCCAGAAGAACAGATACGCCTGGCTGAGTTCGAACTTCTCAATGTTGTACTTCTTCATGATGGCAACACGGAAGACGTTCGTAGCGGCAAAGATCCAGCATCTTCCCGAACTGCGCTGGTTCGTGACGGGAGAGCCCTCGAAGGGAATGGCGACATTGAAGGTTTGTGTATCTTTCAAAATGGCTGAAGGCTTCTCAAGGACTTTGGCTGGGTTCGCTGTAGAGAGTGCTGACAGAGCTAGACGGTTCTTCGGGTCTTGCAGGATCGTATGGATCAGAGCTTCGGTTTTGGCACCAGATACGTGGGTTTGGCGTGTTGGGCGGACCTGATCTATTGATCACTGCTTATTAGCCATGAGTTCCTGACGGTATCGTTCTTTGCTTATCGGAACAGCTTGTCACAGCTACAGGGTGGTCAATTATACCTCTATCATCGCGTCCAGGATTGCGTTCAATGATCATGCTATCGGTCTCGCGGTCTTCGGTGACGCGAAAGGCGTCGTACTTCTCCTGCAAGGCCAAAAGGTCCAGTCTCGAGGACTTCTGTTGTTGCTGCCTCTCTCTCGGCACAGATTCCGCACTGCCCATGTCTTCTTTCCTCGTCCTCTATCAGCTGTGAGAACTTGCAGGTGGACGAATCAATAAACGATAGAGAAAGGAAAGGTAGATGGAGAGAAGAACACAGAAGTCAAGATAAGCAGGATAGGTAAGTGCGAGTCTAAAAGTGTTGCCTTGGGTGGAAGGAGCGGCAAGATAAGCTGCATTATTGAACGCAACTGGCAGCTGCCTATCTCGGCACATCGTGCCCATCATGGTGCTTAGAGTCTGTTGTATCAGCTTACCCCGCCTTTCCTCGTCCTCCGAGTTTCCGGACCTTGATGGGCAATCACTCTCTGCTTCTGGTTTCTGGAAGGGTTCTGAGGTTGAGATCTGAGATCTGGCCTTCGATGGACGTATAGTGATGGGGCGAGTATATCTTCCATCGTCCGTGCTTGGTAATGTGGCGCTGGTTGTGACTTCTGAAGTGTATGGATTTGAACGAGACAGATGCTGAAAGGGAAGGCCGGAAAATTAGTATGTCTATTCAACATCAACAAACATATGTTCATGGCATGAGAAGTAGAGACAGCTGATGATGTGACAGCAAGCTGTGTCCTGCGGCCTAGAAATCATAATAATACCATCGTGTTGACGATGTGCTTGCGATGTAGCGTAGCGTCAGGGTGACAACCACAGTTACGGGGCAACCCTGGCACCATCACATAGAGGCCTAGTAATCACAATGAGAAGTTTGGTCATGTGCATATTTGAAGTAAGAAATCTATAGTGATTGTTACGGCTAAGGCCCAGCAGCTATTGGCTAATCATATGAGCACACGGCCGATACTGAAGGGACTACACAAAGCTATAATGGTAGTAGTTAGAGATGAAAAAGACCACGACATGAACCACGCCAATGCACCTTAAGAATGAACAACGAGAAAAGAACAACCAAGAGATGCTCCCACTGAGCGCCAGGCTCACAATGTACGCCTTCAATCGCCGATAGACAGGGAGTGTCTCAACTAGTCCCAAGCACTCTCCTGCGAGTCTCTGACGCACTTTCTGACCTTCTTCTTAAAAGCAGCCGGATCCTCGCGCCACTGTTTGCCGGCCTCAATGTTTGCGGGTGACTCGTCGTTGGGTGATGAGAGCATGCTGATGACTGAGAGCAAGATGGTTTCGGGAGTCTGGACGGGCGACCAACGTTCGGCGGCGGATTCATAGCCGTACTTGTCTTCTTCCGGGGGATGCAGGATGGAGATGCAGACTTCGCCACTTTCATAAACTGTGACAGGACAATCAGCAAACGAGACAGAGGAGAGACAGCCAGCTTCGGGGCAACTCACTATTCGGGTGCCAGATGGGTGTGACAAACTTCATCTTGGGCGGCATGTGTGGGTACTCAGCTGGGAAGTGGAGCAGGCTTCTGAAACAGCCACCGCCATAAAGACCACCGCTCTCGTCGGGTAGCATGAGCATGACCTCCCACTCAAAGACGTTGTTATTGACCAAGCCGCAGCTGATGCCGGGGATGTCCTTGTCGCTTTGCATCTGCTTGAACTGGCGGCCTAGGAGCAGTGCTGAACTAGAGGAACCGCCGGGCGAGCCGAAACGCGGTACTGGTGATGAGGTCGACATGATGTGTGTTGCTTGGATCCGAGGAGGGGTACTTTTGTTGCAAGATGGTGGCGTTTCTGGCGGCGCGAATGCAGACGATGGGGCGAGGTATGAGTGGAAGGAATGCGTCGGGGATATGGACAAGTGGCGTTGGTAGGGTTAGAGAATTTGATTGATAGCGAATCGAAATCGTCTTGTCAGGTTGTGCAAGAACAAGGACAAAGATCCAACCGACTTAAGTCGCCGAGTCTCCTCTTGCAAAAGCCAATGACGATGGAGGCAGGGTCCGAGCCGACTGCCGATCTAGCCCTATCGCCCGATAAGAGCCTCACTGCTTGCTGCTCCTTCTTTTCTTCTTTGCAACGGCACATGAACAAGAGACAAACATCTGATATCCCAAAGGCTTTCAAAAGCTACAGCTAAGATTCCATAACTACAAACTCATAACTTCTTTTGTCATAAACATCCATCATATTCATCCTGACCTTTTACATCTAAGCAAAGCTGCTTCCAACCACAAAGCTGACATCGTTGTTGAAGCCTGTAGCAGAGTCAAAGTCGTGAACACCACCGTTGCTGGCGATGTATCCAACATTGTTGTAGTGACGGATGAACTTGGCAGGGTAGCTCCACGAGTTGAAAGTGTTGCCGGTAACAAGACCGGTCTGAGAGCAGAAAGTCGCGTCTTCCTTGAAAGCCTTGGTGTTGTCATTCGCGTTGAGCTGGAGCTGGAAGTTGTAGTGTCTGATGAAGCTTCCAGGTGTATCAACCGACTCGAAAGAGTAACAGCCGCTGTTACCGAGGCCTGTGCGAACAGTCCAGCTGGCCTGCTGCTTGAGGCTAGTCGCGCTAGATGAAGAGACAACCTGCGTGTTGACGGTGGCTCCGGTGTGTGCCAGATAGCGGGTGTCGTAGCCGGGGGTGGTCACCTTGATCGAAATCTTGTTGCCGACAGTGAGTGGTGCTGTGTTCAAAGATGTGGTAGCGTACTTCGCAGCCACAATGTTGGCCTGCACCGAGGCTTCAGTGGCATCAGACGGGTAGCCCGAGGTCATGACCCCCTCATAGAAAGTGCCCTGAGCGCCATTGCTGTTATCGCCACCGATGCCAAGAATGATGGCGCCCTCGAGGCTCATGGGGTTGTAACCGCCGACGGTGGGACGAGCGCCACTGTAGTAGGTCGACAAGGAACCGGACGCGGCATTGCCACCGCGAAGCGCCCACTGGTTAGGCTCTCCCTTGACCATTCCGGTGAAGAATCTGTTGGAGATTGAAGGGTCTGCAGTGTTCTGCTTGGTACCCTGGCCAGAGAACAAACCGTTCTCAAGGTCGGCCATGAGCCAAGGACCGCTGCCAGAGCCACTGCCCCAAATCGTGTTGTTACCATAGTAGACGGCCTCCATATGTCCGTTACCAGTATCCGTGTTACTGATTTCCGCGTTTCCGTAGTCAAAGCAGCAAGCATCGTTGTAATGAGTGCCGTCAAGAACAGCATACATGCCCTCAGGTTCGTTTCCAGTGGCCGTGCCGCTGACTTCGTCGTTTCTGTATCCAGTGCCGGGCGAGATGAACACGCCATATGCCTTCTTGCCATTCAAAGTCACTGGTGCTCCAATAGCGCCTGCCAAGTTGTCGTTTCCGTTGACATCTGGTCCGCTGAAAGCACCTTTCTGGGCCTGATAAAGATGGTTTGCACGCCCAGACTGATCGTAGATAATACTGATAAGACAGGTAGTACCCTTGCAGAAAGAGTCCTGAGCAGCAGCATTGGCAACACCACCAGCAGACAAAGGAGAAATATCGGTCGTAGTGCCATCTGAGCCTCTCTTAAGTTGGTAGAGAGGACCAGTGTAGGAATCATACAATGCGCGAGTTGTGCCGTGAGCAGCTACGCAAGGAGTACCGCCATTCTGATAGATATCGCAAGGCGCGGCAGCGACTAGGGAACCAGTGGCAGCTAGGCCAAGAGCGATGTTCGTCCTGGAACGCATGTTTGAGTGATGAGCGAACTGTGAGGAGGGTTGACAGGAAGCTTGCGGATATGAGAGGAGTTGATGTTGGACAGCCAGGCGGCATTGTCTTCTCTATTTATGTTCAAGCTGTGGATGTAGCACATCTCCAGCGAAGATCATCGCATACGAACTCGCTCTGTTATTTTCCGTAATCCGGCGGGATCAACAGGATGATTGTGCTTACCGTTACCCTCATAGTGGAGGCTTCAACTAGCCCCATGACCACATGAAGCTAAGACTTGTAGTATCGCTAAGCATTCCGCCGACAATTGCTGTTGTGTTAGCCGTGCTCATATACGAGATCGCGAATAGTTGCAAAATCCCCGCTGTTCCCCATATAATCACCATCCGGTGGGGGGTTATGGGGTAGGCTGTGGCGGTCGAGATCGTCTGTTTATTAAGCGATATGCAACATGCTGTTTGTGCGCGGACGGATGATTTTCCAAGTATGCCAGGAACAGGAAGTCATCTTCCCCACGATCGCGACGAGGGCACATTTCTCCACGTCCCTCGGCCCGCACTCAAGCCTTGTGATCCTCCTGGGGTCGACTGGCGCGCCACTTACCAAGCATGAGAACTTCGAGAAGAATTTCACCGCCTTCGTTGTATGTGAAAGGGCTCGATATCTCAAGCCATGCGGGCAGTATCTCGCAAGCACAGCCAGACAGAAACTTGGTCGCTCTTTTCGAGTTGCGTGCGTAGCGGCAGCACTCTCGGGTCATCTCTCTTACTTCCATCGTTAGTCGTCACGAGAGCAGATGACGGGAGCTTCGCTAGAGATCGTCCCCACTCGCTGACCATAAACGTATATTGGAATGCATATCATTAGCGATGTGACAAGTATTTAGCTCGCCTTAATTACCCGTTGCCTTGTAAGATACTCCTGGGCTCGGAATATCTATACGGATGAATGATCTATTTTTGCTTGTTGATCATCATTGCGTACAGTACGAGTCGGTGATCTGTCCCGCGGAGGTTCAAAATATGAGGTCGAGCTGTGGACGACAGCCAGGGTTTGTTGCAGGGCGTCTTCGGCGACCTTAATACACAGGCGTTGTAGATTGACTGCATCGGTAAATGAAATCATGAGTGTTGCCTGCAATCACACTGATCGCGACTGGCAACGACTTGGTAGTGAGAGATTGAGTTTGACGTGGGCTTGAGTTGGGCGTGAAAGAGCCAAGGTTCGGCAATAATTTGAGCTGCCGAAACATGCGGGAGAAATGGGACAGAACGAGGGGAAGTCTTTCGCAAAGCTTTTCGAGAAGCCTCGTTTCCTTACAGCTCCGAGAAAATCATGCTGCGGCATTGCAGCTGGACTCCCCTCTCCGCTGGATGTGACCGAAGAGCGGCAAATTTGATTTGTTCCGTGAGGCCAATCGCCCGACGAGCAATTGAATTGTGCAACAACGAGCCGTATCTTGAGTCTTGTCTACCAAAATGTTGCACGACAAGACATTATGTATGCTTCTCTAGAGGACTGAGCCTACTTTCTCAAGCCAGATGTCCTTCTAACATGTAAAGCCACATTGGCTCCTTGAATGCGAGATTATAGGGAGAGAGGCAAGGTCAATACGTCTTGGCCAGATTTCTGTTCTTTGTCTGTTCTGCCTCCTATCAGACCTAGGGATCTTCACCGTTCTCTGATATCCATATCTCTACGTTCGGGTACATGTATTCATCGTCCAGGATGCACGATCACAGGTTCATCCTGGAATGCTGAATTAGAGCTGCAGCGTGCAATTGCCTTTTTGAGCCGCATCCCCGCAAAGCATCATCCAGTCGATCCAACTCGTCATCGGAGCAACGACAAGGGAACGACGTCTGACATAGCTCCTACGACTTCCTGCATGTATACAAACATTGTTCTTCTGGACAAGAAGAAACCTCGTAGCCTCGCACCATGACTGGTCCTACTTCTGACAAACCACTACCTCCATCGTCTTCCTCAGCCCCAGACATGGTCGCAGCTAACCTCACCACTCTGTTCAATACTCTGATCACTGGACTACACATCCTTCACTATAATGGCGTCCTAGATGCATATGGTCATATGTCTGTCCGCAACCCAAACAATGGCTCGAATTTCTTCATGTCTCGTAACCTTGCTCCTGCTCTGGTTGCCAACAGCAGCGACCTAGTTGAGTACTCTGTCGAAGATGCTGCTCCAGTCAATCCAAATGCGCCCAGCGGATTCATCGAACGATACATCCATAGCGAACTTTACAAGCGCTTCCCCAGTATCAACAGCGTCGTCCATAGCCACTCACCACAAGTCGTTCCATACACTTTCAGCGGCGTTCCTCTACGTCCATCTATCCACATGGCTGGATTTTTGGGTATGCACAAAGCTCATCTCCAGTGTGCACTGCTTACCTTCCGTAACTAGGCGAGATCGTTCCAAATTCTAACATCACAAAGTACTACGAGCCAGGTGACAACCAGGACCTTCTCATCCGCTCACAGCGTCTCGGAGCGGCACTCGCAGCTGAATTCTCCTCCAACCACACTTTGCCAAACGCAACTCAAACCGAGGCCGACTATGCAGTGGTACTGATGCAAAACCACGGCTTTACTACTGTAGCATCGAGCATCGAACTTGCCGTCATGCAAGCAATTTACACACAAACCAACGCTGGCATTCAGACCACTGCCTTGACTATTCAGAATGCATACCCTGAGAGTAATCAACAGGGGCTGGCTTTCTTATCAAGTCAACAGACTGTGCAGTCTTGGTCCACGATGGTCGGCACGGCGGACCGCCCATGGGGCTTGTGGAGCCATCAAGTCCGTTCCTCGAATCTATACCAGAATCTGCTAGATCCGAACCAAACGAAGCCTGCTTCGCCTCTTCTTTAGAGACATTCACTGTCTTGGCTGCGCTGACGGATCAAGGGACACACACTTTCGGGTAAGTATCGACTTGTTGTCAGTATCAAGAAGTCTGTCTTGCTGGGCTGAATGTGAAATGATTGAAACCATATAGCTTTGTTTGAGACAATGTATTTATGTTGCAAACTATTAGAGGCACATTGTTAGGAACGAGGATGTTGCCAACTGTCGCTGTTGTTATCTCTAACAATGCATGCCTGCATTCACAAAACTTGGTGCTCAGCCGTTCGATGATTGTGGCAGCGTTTCGTTTGTCCACTGCTCACATCCATATATCGCAGGTTCTTTAATGTTGCGATCGTCGAATCGTTGTAATTGTTGAAAAGTTTATGGGAAATGACCACGGAACTTGACCGAAGCGGCTGTCGGGGATGAATGAGCACATAAAATATACAATGGAGGCCACCCCTCGGTTTGATCACTGAAACTCGATTTCTGTTCATTCTTGCCAACCCGTGAAAATTATTGCAACTCGCAACATGCTTCCGTCAGAGAGTCGGCCTTAGAAACAGAGCCGCTCAGCGAAGGAGATCCGCCATACGAAACTTCGGAAGTACGCCTGTTCTCAACTCATACCGCCTTCTGGGGTGCAGCACGAATGCATCATAGCGACAGTCAACAGACACCGTGCTCGCAATGACAATTCATCCTGAGCACGACTCGAATGACTCAGTCTCTTCGATCACCTGTCCCTGGATGCCCACGAACTCGCCAAGAGTCCAGATCGATTCCGCTGCGTCATACGTGTCGTGGCGCACAGACTCGAATCTGTCTGCGTCAAACTCGTCGGATCTGCCCGCTCCTAGATCCTGCATTCGCCAGATCTTTCTCCAGCAAGATTGTATGGTGAATTGGTCATGAGTGTACAGAGGATTGCGATCGCTCTGTGACGAGTAGAAGTACCTGTTGATTTCATGTTGTCATTACCACATGTATCTCGAGTACGGCTTGAGGAAACCTGCATCCGTTGTCAATATGATCAGGTCAATGACTCAGAATCCATCGACTGAACGCTTCCGATGGAGTCGTTTGCTGACTGACCGCTTGACTATTTGGACGTCAACAAGATCCGAGGAAACGTCACAGTGCAACCTAAGGCGAGAGTCTACTCACGGCTCCAGTCGCAACGTGGCGAGAGGCTCGCGTCAACGTTTGGCTCGTGGAACTAGGGCTTCGGGTCTTATCTAATAGCAGCATCCGAGATCAGGTCCTGCCCTCGACACGGTGTTGAATGGCAAGCAAGTCAGTAATGTGGACTCATGTGGTTGCCAGGCACGAGCCACGGGGGCCTCGTTCGACTCATCCCCTTGTGGTCGCCTATGGCTAGCAAAAAGCATAGGTACACAGGTGGTAAGTGATTCAACGACAGACATCTCATCGATCACAGGCAGCTCCCTATCTCACTGAAGTGCCGAACAATACCCAGCTTCGAGGTCACAAGCCGCGAGGTATTAATCCACCGATTATCATGCACCACGAAAGCACATCTTGATTAAGGTTCGTGTATGATCGATTTTGGCTGTCTGGCCGAAGTTATTCTTTCTGGACCATGACATCTTGGCTCGCTTGTGAAGTTCTTGGTCAACTCATACTTGTTTAGACAGGACTAATTGGATGGTAAGTTGTGTTTTGGTGCGATTATAAGTTGTCTATAGCAAGCAACAAGACTTCGCATTGGAATGTAGTTGTATCTTTCACTTCTGGTTGGTGGAAGTTCTAACGGGAACTTGGCCATTTGGGGGAATTGTCTTCCGATGGTTGACACCCTGAATGTCTAAGGCCTAGCGTCAATCTACAAAGCGATTGTCTCAGCCCTGACCATTCTGAGTTTGGAAATTCTGCGCGCACGCTATTGCTCAAGGAACTACATTATGCCTGGCATGAGTCTAGGCCGGGTCAAGCCGTCGTTTGATGATCTCTCCTGCACAGGTATCATGACATTTGTGCCAACAACCAACAGCTTGTCCTCTCGACTTACATATTTTGTCTCATTCCATGAACACTTCGCTCTGTTCATTAGCAACGAGCCTGCAGGCAGCAAGCTTTGAAGGCTGACGAGGCTCTCTCACGCAGCGAACATCAGCACATACGAGCCTGCCGACCTGACAATTGCTACGATGTCTTCTTCAAACCTCTTCCGGCCTCTCAAGCTCGGCAAAATCGAGCTCGAGCATCGCGTCGTTATGGCACCTACAACGAGATTGTTCACAGATGAGGATTACGTACAAGCGCCATCTGCGATAGAACACTATGTCCAACGCGCCTCTGCAGGTGGTCTGGTGATCGCCGAAGCTACTGTCGTATCTCTAGAACTCGGTGGAGGCAAGTGCACTCCAGGTATCTGGACGCGTACTCAAATTTCCCGCTGGGCAGAGATCACCACCGCCGTGCATGCCAAAGGAGCGCACATCTTTCTCTCACTGGACTCCCTTGAGCCGCTGGCAGACGCCGCTCTTCCGAAAGACACAAGTGGTCGCCAGACCAGCGAAGCAAGCGATGCATCCTCTCCAGGCAGGTGTGATTCACCATCTGAGTCCAACATCCACGCCTTGAACGAAACAGACACCAAATCGACAATCAGAGCCTTCGTTCAGGCAGCAAGGAACGCAGTGGCTGCTGGCTTTGATGGTGTCGAGATTGGTGCCAATGGATATTTCATCTACCAATCCTTGCACAGACACGTAGACAAGTTCGGCGGCCACGTCGAGGGCCGAGTCAGATTCGCTCTCGAAGTGACACTGGCAATCGCAGACGCCATAGGCGCCGACCGCGTTGGTTTCCGAATGAACCCCTCTAGTGCTTTCCGCATGTCCAGTCTCGCGCCTGAGTTTGTCTCACTCACTCAACAGCTCAAGGAGTTGAAACTGGCTTACATCCACATCATCAAATCACATGCAATCACGAACATCGACTGCGACAAGTACGAAGGCATCAAACCCTTCCTCGAGACTTGGGCTCGGTCCTCACCCGTCCTCATCGCTGGAGACTTTACGCCAGAGTCAGCCAGAAGCGCACTCGATCTCGAATACCCCAATAGTGACGTTGCCCTTGTCTTTGGTCAACATTTCCTTGCGGTCCAAGAAGCAAAATTTCCGGATGACAACCCACTTGGTATTGAGATTTCAGAGCTCAGAAGCCTGAATGCCAGTTTCTACACTGGTTTCGTATGAGGAGGATTACAATGCAGGTTCGAAATGTACCCGACCACGTCAAGAGCACTCACATGTGAGCTGTCTCAATGAATCGATCCAATATTCGTGTGGTCCCCCACGACAGAACCAACTCAGCACCAGGGTAGGAGCAGAGTATCCGCCAATATCGCCAGGAATGGTTCTCAACTCTTTCGTCAAAACTCCTTTGGGCCTTCTATGGAGATGGCCATTCTGGATCAGGAAATGAAGCATCACATAACAAGGATAAAAAAGACTCTGAGAAACATGTCTCCTCAATACGCCTCGAAAAACAATAAATTAGAGTGAGGCCCATCGGCATCAACACGGCTTGACATGTATTGCCATTCAGAGGGCAGGTTGCTCGCTACTGAACACGAATTTGGCTGCACTGGAAAGAAAAGCCAACACATCACGCAAGACAGCTACGGCTTGTTACTATGGATACTGGAGTGGCATTTGTGCTTTGGCTCCATTCCTTGCACATGATCACATATGACGGTCGCCAAAGCTGGAGTCGGAAAATGGGGTTCTTGAGAAAAGAGTACCCAGCATGTTGATGACCTCAGATACAAAACCTATCCTCATACACAATCTACTTGTGTACCAACAAGCATTGACCCAACGCGATCGCTCGATTCAGAGTCAACAATGCCCAACGAATCGTCGCTTCTTACGTACACCCAAGACGATGTCGGAGATGCATGAAGCAACAAAAGCACGTCAACAGCCTTTAGAGCATCGAGACGTCCCATAAGCATTTGAGTTTATCATCTTTCTCCTGAAGTTGCCTTTTAGGCTCACCTGGACACTTTTCTCGGTGCAAGATGCTCCGTGCCCAAAGCGGATTGGTCTACTTACCGTATCTGATACGGTCTTGGCGTCATCGGAAAGCTTTGATTCCGGTATAGCCGTAACTACGGAAAACCTGCGGAAACCTTTGCATGGCGCTGGCGCTAGGGCTGTCGGAAGTCGAATGTCAGTCTTATTAATCGTAGACACACGAGCATCTGCCAGCAAATGAAGAAGAAGGCGAACGGACCACTGCCCACAAGATTTCGAACATACGAAACAAGCGAAAGTGTTCGGCGTATAACTTTCAGTCTAGATTGTATTCTTTCTACATGTAAATGAAAGCTAGTAGGGACAGACACGTCAAGAAAAAGACGGACAATGAATCTCCCGCAGACAAAGCAACACCAGCTGAAGTTGTTGAGCTGGATGCACCAGGCGAGGAGGTTGTAGTAGAACTGGCTGACCCAGTTGGGGTACCTCCAGCAGTCTCGTCTTCAGTCACAAGATAAATCTCGCCTGTAGCATCAGAAGACAGGAAAATCCTGCCTCGACTATCAAGCGCCATTGCGACAGGACGGAAACAGTCGTTAGGACAAACTGAGTTGTTCGCGTTCCCAAATATGTCCACAGCTGCTGTCTTGCTTGTGAGTTCATCTACCGGTTCGCCAGAATCCGTAAAATTGACTACCGATAACTTGTAGCCGACAGGATTGGGGCTGTTCCAGCTGCCGTGGAAAGTGATCCATGCCTGTCTGCCAGTATCGTTGAATTTGATATCTAATGGTGCCATATGTGAATTGAAAACCAGCCTACTTTGAGTTTGATTTGCACAGAAGGCGTCTGTCTTGTTCTGATTGTCCAAGTCTGAAGATGCATCAATGGCGAATTGTGTACCGACCTCGATTTGTCCATTGTCAGGCAGAATTGAAGGATTCCAAGCTGAGAAGCACCAAGGGTAGCCAAAGTTCGAGCCTTCCTGTCGAGATTCGGTGCCATTGACATAACCTAAGAAGTTGAGCTCTTCTCCAGGATTGGTAGCATGAACATCAACACCATGTCGTGTAATCTGGTCTGCAGAATTCTCGACACCCCAGATACCACCAGTGTTTGGGTGCTCTGCAAGGCCGACCTCGTTGCGCAGACCCCATCCGAGAAGAAGACCGTCGGTCTGATAGGTGTATGTATCAGTTTGATTAGTCAAGTTGAACGCCTTGACTGATGCTGTGCCAGACTCCACGTTCGTTGCTGAAAGATCGAGATTGCTCAAACTACCGAAACTGATGACCATCATGCCTGGTGCTGACTGCGGAAGCAGGAGAGTCCGAGTACTGTGGTCGGTTCCCGACATATTACTAACTAGAGTCTGCTGATCTGTAACAGAGATTGCGGAAGAGTTGTATTGCCATCCATACGTCTCATTGGTGTTAGAAGCGTAGAGCATACGATTCCTGCTGTCGAAAGCGATACCATGATTTAGCTTTCTAAGGTCAGCCAGAATCTTGTACTGTCGAAATTCAATGAGCAATACTGACACTCAAGCCCGTCACTACGTTGGTTGATGATTTGACTGTTACGCAGCCGCTACCATCTTCGGACAGGGTGTGCGCCGACAGATTGCCAGATCCAGACTCGATGACCAGTAACCTGCCTTGGTCATCGAAAGCGATGCCGCGAGGTCGAGCCAAGTTGGTTGCCACTACCTGCCATTTATATCCCGAAGCGATGGAAGGTTTGACCTTGCCGGATGGTGATGGCCCACACGAGGATTGTGCCGACGCTATGGCCGCCGGTAGGAACGAAGCTGCAAACCAGAATGAAGATACCATGCTATCGCGATCTCTGTCAGAGTCTGTTGTTAATACAAGGAACAGAGGAATTAATGCGGACGAGTACTTTATCTAGCTGTTGACAAAGTCTCCGCCGCATGTCACTCACCACGTCATGAAACTGTAGAGTACACAGCTGGCCCCCTCTTCCGCAGATTGCTTTTGCCTCTACCTTGGCCGCGGAACCTCAGCCAAGCACCTTGGTATGGCTAGCTCATGTTGGTAGCCCGTTTGATGGATGCGTAGATGACGGAGAGACCCGCCGAACCCCGCTGATGTGGGATTCACCTGTGCCATCAGCAACGGGCTGTGAGATATGTTCTACTCAGAGGCTTCCACATGTCCCTTCGCTGCAACAGAAAAGAAAAAGGAGGTGTACGATGCTGCTACTGTACCAAAAGTCAAAGCAAAAGCAAAACATACAGCAGCAGGGATTCCCACGTGGTCACCCACCGTAGTACTAATCCGCCGTTCAACTGCTTATGTATGGCAGAGCGGACGGGATGCCCAGTTTTCAGCTGACTGTGGCCGTATGTGCTTGAATCACAAATTTTTCCAAATATAATCCTACATCTCTGCAGCATCTCATACATTGCTCCATTCGATGAAACCCTTGCAAAGGTATACTAAACACACAGTCATCCTATGTTCAGCCACGGGAAGCATTACGGGGTAAGCACAAAGAAAGCCATAAAATCAATGCATGAATGCTTGTTCGTTTCATAATTCATCATCTAGAGCTAGCTGAACAGTATGGTATGAGCTCATTTCTCTGCTCTAGTATTCTCTTCTTCCTTGATTCTTTTGGCAGGAGACTCATTGTCCATCCCTTTACATGAACTTGTTGGCCTCCTGATCGACGAAGCCGTCGATGGCACCATCAGCTCCCTGAGGGACGCCTTCCTTGGTCATGAAGCTGTTGGCAGCTGAGAAAAATTGTTAGTATCACATCGGAAGTGAGACAGAGTGCAGCAATCGTGCATACCGGTGTTGAGCATAGCATCTTCACCGCCAGTCTTGAGGGTGCTTCCGAAGCCGCCGCCGCTTGAGTTGTTGCTGCCATTGTTGTTGTTGCTGTCGAAGTTGCCGCCCTGGTTGCTGTTGTCGTAGTTTCCACCTTGGTTGCTGTTATCGAAGCCACCCTGGTTTCCACTGTCGAAGTTTCCGCCCTGGTTGCCGCTGTCGAAGCCGCCCTGGTTGCTGCTGTCGAAGTTTCCTCCCTGGTTGCCGAAGCTGTTGTCTTGCTGGTTGTTGTTGTTGCCGCCCTCGAAGGCCTGCTCAGCGTCGCGGATGAATCCAGACATGATGATGGATGTGTTTGAAGTGGTGGATGAAGTGAGGTGTTTGATAAATGTGATATGGATGGAAAGTATAAGTGAGGAAAGAACGACTAGCTTGACCTTCTTATAGGTACCTATCCGTCACTTGATTTCAAGCTGTTTGGCTTACGCGTAACCATGCTGACGTCTAGTGAGCTCATGCTGCGACCAAAGAGACCAAAGAAACCAGCTTGATGAGATCCAGACCTTGGAAATGACCCCTGGCCACAGGCAATGACGCTTAGCTCCCGTCCGGCATCCATCGCTTGTCCCCAATTGGCTTTCCTGGGCGAGGCTTGTCACAACTTGGCTTTATCTGACAGCTAGCAACCAATCATCTTGCAATTGCTATGGAGCTCGAAAGAGGGGTCAACCTGCTCAGTGCTCACTTCCTTTGGCAGCTTGACTGACGTGACTGTCCACCCCATCGTCAGTGAGCTAAGGATGTCAATACTTGGAAGGGAACTCGGAAAACACGGAGATTTGCTACCCCACAAAAGTCGATCATTTCTTTGTAGATCTCCCCTATCTTCTACGGTCTGTATTAGGGATGTCGATACTAACGTTAGTTACCGGTTTCTTACGTAAGTATTAGCCTTAGTGGTTACAAATAGGTAATAGTAGTTACTTACCTTCTCTATAGTGGCAAATAGCTTAATTCTAACCTCTTATATAGCATATAGAGCTACTAGAGCACTATACTATTAACTATACTACTATTAAAGTCCTTTACTATATACTAGTTTATTAAGGCTATTAATAATAAGGATAGGCTATACTAGCACTATAGCTAGTATACTACTTATACGCTTAGTAGCTAACTTATTAAGTATAAAGTTAGCTACTTAACTAGCTATATACTATTTTATAATTATACTATCTAAGTACTTTAATTAACTAATTATAGCGCTATAGTTAAGCTATATAGAGCTATACTAAAGGCCTTTTATTAATTAATTTAACTGCTAGTAAATAAAAAAGAGAAAGATAGCTATACTAAGCTATTAGTTAATAAGTATATATAGTTAGAGCTAAAGTTTATAAAGGTAATTTACTACTCTAGTATACTAGTAAGCTTATTTAATAATAAGTACTAAAAGGCCTTTTTTAAAGATGCTACTAAGTTTAAGCTACTACTACATAATTATCTTACTAGTAGTTTACTTAATACTATATATATAAAAGTAAAGAAAAAAATAGCTTAAGTTATTAATACTTAAGGCTATAGTAACTATTTACTTAATTTTATTAGTAATAAGTTAGAAGCTACTAATAAAGACTATATAACTAACCTTTTACTTAATACTACTAATAGCTAGTCCTTCTATACAATAACTATTGCTACTAGCTCTACTAATTATAGTATAAGACTACTACTTAGTAGTATACTTAAGTATATATAGTATATTATTAGTAGTAATTTAATATGCTAGAATAGCCTCTATATAAATACTTATAGTATATAGAAAAAGCTATATATACTAATTTATTAGCTTTTAGAGACTCGGTATATATTTACTATTCTTTATAACTTATATAGTCTTTAGCTATTAATTAAGAATCTCTATACTAGCTTAAAGATGCTAGCTACTATTAAGTTCTATAAGATAATGCTTATAGAGGCTAATTTAATATCTACTTTTATATGCTTAGTAACTAAGCTCTATACTTTACTTAAAGAGCATATAGCTAATCATAGTAAAAAGCTAAAAGCTCTTATACTAGTAGTAATTACTTACTAGGGCACTTAATTTACTATCGTTAATATACTAATTAAGAATAAAGCTTAGCTATAGTTAATTAGTTATTAGTAAGCCTTCTAGCGAGCTTTTTTTAATAGTGACTTTAGCTAGTAAGTACTTAATTTAATTAATAATAAGAAGTTCTAGCTATACTTTAAGTACCTCTATATACTACTACTACTAATTTATAATATATAGATAGTCTCTAAGAGCAACTACTTAACTATAGCTATAGTAGTTCCTTACTAGAAAGACCTTTAAAGTAATATAGCTAAGCTTAAAAATCTACTATTTAAAGACTAAGTACTTTACTAGCTTAATTAGTACTTAAAGGCTTAGACTACTAGTATTTACTATGCTATATACTACTTTAACTTATAAGATCTAGATGCTTAAAGTAACTTCTTAGTATATAAGTAGTAGCTAGCTTAAAAGTAGTTTAAAGAAGTAGTACTAAATTACCTTTATAATAACTTTTTTATACTACTTAGTAAATTTAGAAGCTAGAAAGGCTACTTTAGTAGTACCTTTTTTTAAGCATAAGCTTATAATCTAGAGAGCTTCTAGAACTATATATATATATATATATATAATACTTCTCTACTTACTAATTGTTACGATCCTGGCCAATGGCAGGGTCTCCCCAGCTGCTCTGTTGTCCCCGCACCTCTTGGCAAGGCAACAACAGA
>JAXQGV010000018.1:0-45162 GCA_037040395.1 Aureobasidium sp. M94-06E | reverse complement strand
TAATCTGCCGTTCAACTGCTTATGTATGGCAGAGCGGACGGGATGCCCAGTTTTCAGCTGACTGTGGCCGTACGTACAGGTAATTTTGATCTTTGTGTGTATAAACTATTGTCCATGCCACTCGTTAGGACTCAAGTAAAGGTTTGGTCGAGCATACTGAAATGCTACCCTAAAATTTAAGAACTTCCTGCGCAAGATCCACCCAGCCATTACATGCTGTCTTAACCGGCCCTTCTGGCTGTTTTATACATTGTTGAACTGATCCTCGTAGTGTTGATATCTCTGAGGAGCAGGAGCATCAGTACGCTTCAATATCATCTCGAAAGGAGTGACATGAGGGTTTGGAATGCCAGCGGAAATGGAAGCCACCGAAGCTCCAGCGTATTCATAGTAGGCGGAGAAGTCGTAGCTCTTCTCCCCAGGAGGATAGTAGTTTCTGCCGATGGCGTTGAGGAGCTTGAGCTCCCCATCGTCCGTCTTGCCGATGCTGAAGTAGAGCTCGTAGTTGTTGAAGTAAGGATAGATGCCTCCTGCAGTGCCGTTGGGCGAGACGGGGTTGTACTTCAGGCTATCGTATTGGACGTAGACGGCTTGACCGCCGGCTGCGAGGACACCTATTGTAGTTAGCATCCGTCTGGAGACGATGAGGCTTGATAGGACAGCAGTATAGACTCCGGTCTGTCCGATAGGCAAACGTTGCTGTACACAACAGACACCGTCGATCAAAGGAAGACCTGCCGACCCCATCGAGGAGCTTACGTACCCATCCACATTCTGTTGCCAGTAGGGCCAGTTATGATGGTCTGGTTGTAGTCGTCGGGATTGCCCCAAGCGGGTGGGATGATGGTCGGATCCTTGCCAATGTAGAATGAACCGTTGACAGCGTTGATAGGCAAGAGCCCGCCTTCTTTGCTGAAGCGAGCATACGGTATATAAGCATCGACAGCCATGACAGCAGGCACGATGGCCGCAAGGGCAGACAGAGCGGTAAAGAGTTTCATGGTGGTTTTGGTGATGAATAGAGGAAGATGAGATGTAGTAGCAGCATAGCCTGCCTTTATAGTCGGTGCTCTGACGACGTCAATAGTTTATTCCTTCGGCAGAACGAAGAGTGGATCTCTAACGACGTATAGGAGTCAGTAGATATCCTGCAAGGCCATGCCAATACGAGTAGTGGGCCTTACATCTAGGGCTTGATAAAGGGAGTCAAGCCTAGCTCTGTCCCTAGCCATTTCTCCCGAGGTTGGACATCATTGCACATGGGGTTGAACAAGCGAGAGCTTGGTCTAGACGTGATTGAGCAATGGTATGATAGGGTAGGTCGTCGATCAACCCTTTTTTCATATGCTTGGCAGGTCTCTCTTCCCTCAACAGCATCGTGGGACACAGTATCCGTATGCGGCTCGGGCTTGGCAATTCTTCCACTGAGTCGCGTATGAGTACGTTTGTCACCCGTCATGTATAGTATCTTGTTGGCGGTGAGTGTTCAGAGGTACAGTGAGCTTGAGTCGAATCGTCAATATTAGTATCAGTGAGAGTGTGAAGGGCTTTCTCGGACACATCTTTGATCTGAAGATGTTCGTGCATTGTGATAATGACACTCTGCTGCACGTGTCCACTGAGGGCCACACAACCTCAGCTCTCTTTGGAAACATCCCAAATCTGGAAGAGATTGTTACCCTGCGGTAGGAACTGACCTGAGCTTGCTGCTGGGAATGACCTGAGTCTCCATGGTCTCATGGCTGTCATCATGCAACATTTGGGCAACGACACATTTTCAAGCTATGACATTGCCAGCTCACATGCAAAGCGAGAAAAGTTCTCTTCTCTCAACATGTGAAAGATATCTGTGTTATGGCAGAAAGTGATGAACAATGACGGGCAGTAGGAAAAGGGACAAGAGTTCTTCTTGTGACAGGGTCATCTCAGCAAATAAAACACTGGAGACTTGCCGTTGCAGGATTCGATAGTCAGAACACAACGTCACAGTCACAACGACGAAGACAACAAGTAGATGCGAGTTTTGACGTTTGTGACTATGCTATACGTACTGTATGTTTCAACAGACGTTGTAAGCAAATGACTGAGAGTCTTGATCTATCGAAAGCACGAAATGCCACAGGTCCTCCATCCTCTCACACCATGCAACTCAGTGATTATCATGCGACCAATCTTGAGCCAGATCAGTGGCCTTTGCTCGTCACAGCCTCACCAGTCAATTTCTCAACGTACTCCTTCGCTACGTCTCCGAGAGCGACCATGCAGACGGTCTGCCAGACGCCCAGACCGATACGGGGGGTGACACCGCGGTAGAGACCCTTCAAACCGTTCTGCTGGTAGATGTACTTGAAGGCCTTGCCGACGGTCATGTTCTTGGGACGGTTGGGGTCCTCCTTCTTGCTTTGCATCTCGACGCGGACGACCTCAATGGGCTGGTTCCAGGCGGAAAGACCACCACCGAGAGCAGAAGCGAGGATCTTCTCAGGGACACCGAGCTTCTCACCGTGCTCCTTGCCAGTGGCCTTGCGGATACCAGTCTCGGCGACACGGGACAGACCAAAACGAGAGCCCCAATTGGTGACCTGACGGACGGCGACGGCGTTGACGCCCTTGTTGATACCGCGGATACCCTCCTGACGGTAAATGTTCATGAATGTCTCCATAGTGCCCGGGGGCTTAATGCCAGCCGCCGCCACCTTGTGCTTGGTGATCTCAACCGTCTTCATGCAAGTGCAGAAACCCATGGTAGCGTAGGCTTGGGCGAGACCACCAACCATACCACCGGTAATACCAGAAACGAAGTTGTTGGCGCCGGCGTTGCGGGCGTAGAACTCGGCCTCGGATGCGACGAAAAGGAGAACGGCGCCCTTGGTGGATGCTTCGATCCAAGCCCAGGGGATGAGACCTTGGTAGACTGCGCGAGAATCATGTCAGTCGTTGTCACTGAATATTGGCTGCGTACAGACTTACAGCCAAAGACACCACCACGGCCCCAGATGCGGCTGATGGCTCCTGCCATGCCGTCGGCACGGTTAGCGGCCATGGTCGTCTTTACGACTTCCAGGGGCTGACCCAAGGTCGTCACCTCGAACAGGTTCAGGCCAGCACCCACTGTAGAGACGCGTTAGCACATTGCACTCAGATTCGGCTGACAGACAGATCAACATACAAAGCAGGTTACTGAACTTGACAGGCTTCTTCTCGAGCTTGGGAGGAGCGGCAACGCCAACTTGGGCGGCAGCGGGAGTAGTGGTGCTCATGCTTCTAAAGATGGCAGCGGGAGACAAGGCCGGACCGAGGCAGGAGTGTGCTTCTTCGCTACAGTTTTATGGGAGTCGACGGCTAAAGGACGAGAAGTAGAACTTCCAAACGACGGGCGTAATCGGACGGGACGAGGAAAGAGGGAAGAGGGGGAAAGCTGTTCAGAAGTTATTTAGTCCGGGGAGAGCTGCAGCAGTTGATTGAGGGTCTGGCGCGTGCAGCAATCTGCCAACAACAACCCCAATCATGGGATCAGGGACTCACCTCAAGAGCTGGATCTGCTTGTTCTCAAGTGAGATGTAAGAGGAAAAGATTCAGAAAGCAGCAGAGTCTGTATCACGACACGTCTCTCACTTTATCTTTGCTTCGGGGAATACATCAGACCATTTTCATTACCGCCGGCTATCAAAGGTCATATCTCTAGCCGCTCCGATATTCAAATCGGCATCTCCTCACCGCTGCCGTGCCGCCAGTCCCATTCTCCAAAGCATGCAGCTCATGCATGTCCAGCTCAATGTCATACTTGTTGACCTCAGCACTTGCAACTCCAATGTGTCGTTGTGTCGTTGTTGTCTTCATAGAGCAAGCTGTCCTTGCTGACCATCCCCGACTCTGACTCGTGCATTCGAAGCTCCCTTCACCGATACGTTGAGCAACGTCCAAACCCTGTACTACAGAGCCTCAACTTCAACCATGCGACCAATCGATATCCTGCATCTTTACAATCTTCCCATGGCTTACATGTGTCTCACGAACCTTGTCATCGAGCTGCGGACCCTCCTCACACCACTCAAAATAGTAGAAGCCGACCTGATATCCATTCAATTGTCCGAATTCGGGACTCCGAAATGTCCGTGCTGGCTTGTTGAGCACACCAGCAGCTATCACAATCAATCATGTCACACAGAATCCTGCCATGCGCGCAAGTCACCAACATGTTGCCCAACGTGAAAATCATACAGAAATAATCAAGGCATTTTATATGATATCAACCCTAATTGCTCCATCGCAAAAGTCATAGTAGAATACATAATAGACATAAGTCTAGTTCCGATGTTTCGATCGGTTATAAATTTAAAGCTTGGCACCGACAAGCTTGGCCCAGGCCTCAGTGGAGAAGGACTTGGGGCGCTCGATGGGGGCACCGACGGCACGGTCGATGATGAGCTGGGGAAGGACACCAAGAGCACGCGAAACACCGAAGAGGACAGTGTAGAAGTTCTGCTCGGTGAGGCCGTAGTATTGGAGGAGGACACCAGAGTGCTGTGGAGAGTCATGTCAGCTAAATGTGCTTGCGATTTTGTGATTCGACTTGTACTTACGGCGTCAACGTTGGGGTAGGGGTTCTTGGTCTTGCCGTGCTCGGTAAGAACGCCAGGGGCGATCTTGTAGACCTGGGAGACAAGCTTGAACATGGGGTCCTCGGGGAGCTTGCGCTGGGCGAACTCGCGCTGAGAGACGTAACGGGGGTCAGTCTTTCTCAGGACGGCGTGACCGTAACCGGGAACAACACGGCCCTGCTTAAGAGTGGACCAGAGGTAGTTCTTGATGGACTCGTCGCTAAGGTCGTTGCCAACCTCAGCCTTCATCTCGGTGAGCCACTTGAGAACCTCCTGGTTGGCAAGACCGTGGAGGGGACCAGCAAGACCGTTGAGACCAGCGGCGAGCGAGAGGAAAGGCGAGGAAAGAGCGGAACCGACCAAGTGGGTGGTGTGGGCGGAAACGTTACCACCCTCGTGGTCAGTGTGGATGGTGAGGTAAAGTCTCATCAGCTCAACGAAGTCCTGGTTCTCGGCGAAACCGAGCTGGTTGGCCAAGTTCCATGAGTAGTCCTTGTCCTTCTGGGTGGCAGGGACCTTGCCGTCCTTGAAGACGTTGCGGTAGATGCGCGAGGCAATGTTGGGGAGCTTGGCAATGAGGTCCATGGAGTCCTCGAAAGTGTGCTCCCAGTACTCGGTCTTCTTCATGCCCTTGGCGTAGGCCTTAGCGAAGGCAGACTCGTGCTCAAGAGCAGTGACGGCCAGAGAGAACTGAGCCATGGGGTGGAGGGTGTTGGGGCAGCGGTCGATGAGCTCCTCAACGAACTTGGGGAGGTCGGAGCGGGCAGCCCACTCAGCAGAGAGGTCGCGAACCTGCTGCTCAGAAGGAACCTCGCCAGTGAGGAGGAGCCAGAAGAGACCCTCGGGGAGGGGCTCCTGACCACCGGGAGCCTTGGGAAGGAGCTCCTGGCACTCGGGGATCTGTATCTTGTCTTAGCTCCAATGCATTGATAGATCGATAGGAAACCTTACAGTCTTGCCACGGAAACGGATACCCTCCTCAGAGTCGAGGACGGAACCCTGTGTATATCGTTAGCAGCCGAAACAATTTTTTCTTAGACGTATGGAGGCGATATCATACCTCCCAGACGAGGGACTTGATGCCACGGGCACCACCGTAGACCTGGTCGAGGGTGACCTCACCAACAACGGTGTTACCGTGCTCCCTTTAGCATAGTGTTAGCTACTGTTGTGCAATTGTTGGGATTGGCATGAGCTGTAAGACATACTTGCGGAGCTTCTTGATCTTCTCAATCTCGCCAGGGATCTTGGCAGCGAAGGTCTCCTTGAGCGACTGGGTGGACAAATTAGTATGGTTGACTCGATGCAGCGGCCATGTAGCTGTGGTGGTGGACTCGGCATACAGTAGTCTTGGAAGAGTAGGCGCGGATGGCAGCCTGTCTCAAGGTGGAGGGAGCGGCCATAGAGGCGCGCAGGGCGGAGGTACCGACTCTCATGGAGGCCATTATGACGGATGTTGATTGATAAGAGAGAGATGATAGAGAGACAGAGAGAAAAGAAGGATGAAGACGAGCTCCCGAGCTGCACCGCGCCCGCCAAGCCCAACGTGCGGCCTGCTGTAATTGCAGCCACCCACTGCACCCAGACAGGACCTCCCGCCCAAGGTTGGGGCATTTCTCGGGGCACAACCATGTCAAGACGAGGCCCTCGGTTGGTCGAGCCGGGCGCTATCATCCATTTTCTGCCCCTCTGACGGTATTCTGGCGTCTGTACTCCTCTACATGTCTATGTCAATCACCAATGAATTATGTCCCAGCAGCTTAGCACAGCTATCAAATATGACCAAGTGTTTTGACCTCGGCTTCGGTCTGCCTCTTCCATTTGTCCAGTGCATCCATTCTCCGTCGTTTCTGCGAACCACGATTTTTCGAATCGCGTCGATCCGAGTCCGACTGTGCACAGACCTTGTTTCAATCGGGAGCGTCACTCTCCACTTCGGCCCGTGGAAAGTGCGACGCTGCCGAATCTTTTCCTTTCGCCGTCTCTCTGCT
Organism: Aureobasidium sp. M94-06E; assembly: GCA_037040395.1. Taxonomy (NCBI): domain Eukaryota; kingdom Fungi; phylum Ascomycota; class Dothideomycetes; order Dothideales; family Saccotheciaceae; genus Aureobasidium; species Aureobasidium sp. M94-06E. Next base: position 38,570 of record JAXQGV010000018.1, on the reverse strand, counting down.
TTCACTGGAGAGATACCATCCATCACTCAAACACACCTTCACCACAGTAACCATCAAGGCCCGACGCGTTTTCACCATTTCGCTCTCTCTTATTGCTGTCGCTGCGGCTCTCTCTGTGCTCTTGTGACCGGTCGCTCTGTCTGCGTAAGAGAGCTGACCCGATAGCTGTAGACACGTCAACGTCAAAAACTTCTGTCTCTCAGTTGCATAGCACTCGCTCATCAGCGTGATTTTCACTTTCACTTGGAAGATATAGGCAAAAGGAAAGGCTCTCGTTGTAGCACTCACGCCTGATCACTCTACCACGACTACTGCGTTTGCTTTTCTACTCTCTGGCTCCGCAGTCCTCAGTCGTCAGTCTCTGGTAGCTTTCAGTAGTCCTCGCTTCTGTTCACGCGTAGCGCATCTTCGGACCCTATTTCCTTTTATTGGAAAACAGGTACTGTATTAGCACAGTAGACATGGCAAACATGGAGCAGTTAGACGCATTGCTGCAGTCTTTGCAGGCTCTCAAGCCTCCAGGTGCAACCAAAGGAAAAATCACTGCCATCACCAAACTCTGTGGAGACGATATTCAGGTAAAACTTTCAGATATGCAGCTTCTTTGAACCACCAACTCACGATTTACAGTCCGAATCTGCAATCACGCAAAAGCTCTATAGGCATCTCAAGAGAACCCCGGGTACCCACAAGCTGGGAGTTCTTTATGTTGTAGACTCAGTGACCCGTCAATGGATTGAGAAAGCTCGTCAATCATCACAGGAACTGTCTGGAAGTGCTGCACCTGAAGGCACCTTTGCATCAGGAGTGCATAGAGTTACTGAGCTTCTGCCATCCCTGATCGATGATACTATCCAGAATGCACCCCCTGACCACAAGGCAAAGGTAGAGAGTCTGGTGCAGATCTGGGAGCGCGGCAACACGTTCCCTGCCTCCACTCTTGCAGAAATCAAGAAGAAGCTGGCTGAACCGGTGGCTCAAGGTAAGTACTGCATGTATGCAGTTAGTCAAACTCACTAACCCAAGTTTGCAACAGCTGTTGCCTCGACTACTCCTCCTGGCAGCCCTCCGCTCAGCATGCTCGTCTCTCTGGGTCTGAGACAAGCCCCACCACCACCGAGCGCACCTCAAGCAGCTCCTGCCGCTCAAGCGCAACCCGATGCTTCGAGTATCCTTGCTGCTCTCTCACGCCTTCAACCCATGCCAGCTCCAGCTGCTTCAGCTCCCCCACCCGCTCCTCCTGTTGTACCCGTTCAAGCTTCCGCGCCAAGTGCACCTGCTGATCTCGCTGCCATCATGGCCGGCGCCACTCGAGGCTATCAAGGACAACCTCTACAAGCACCACCACCATCCTATGGCTACCCTGCCCCACCTCCTCAGCAGTCATACGGTCAGGCATATCCACCACCTACACCAGTAGCAAGCATGCCTCCAGCATACCCACCGCAATATCATACCCCTGCTCCTTACCAACAAGCAGCGCCCCAACCTCCCGCTCCTGCCGCTCCCTCGGCCCCTGGTTCATTCCTCCCTGCACACATCCTGAGTAACCCACAAATTTTGCCTAACGTGCTTCAGTTGATCCAAGGTTTGTCTCAAGAAGGAATCCCACAGGAGCAGTGGGGAGCTGTCCTGACTGCGCTGTACCCACCCCCACAGCAAGGACCGCCGCCTGTACAAGATTCATACCCTCGTCCTGGTCAATACAGAGAAAGATCCCTTGATCGTCGCGATCGCAATCGAAGCCGCTCACCAGGACCAGCCCGCAACAACAACCCTGGTCGTCGCGCGAGCCCTGTCTATGGAACTTATGATGCTTCTCTTGCGCAGTCTTCTCAAGATCAGGCTGCTTCCAACTCTGATCGACGTGGAGGTCGAGGCCGTGGCCGTGGTGGTCGCAACGACTATCGCCAGCGTACTCCACCTTCCGCTCGCACACCTCAGGCAGATGAGCCTCTCGTCCCTCGTAATATCAACCCCAAGTGGACAGACATGGACAACACCCTTCCTCCTGGCCATATCAAGGTTCTCAGCAGAACGCTCTTTGTTGGTGGCGCCAATGGTAACGAAGCTGAACTGCGTGCCATCTTTGGCCGTTTCGGTCCCGTCCAAACATGTATTGCAAACGAGGACAAACGCCATGCCTTTGTGAAGATGTGCAATCGCCAAGATGCCGTTAACGCAAAGGCCGCCATGGAGACCACAAGAGACCCGGACATCCTGGCCAAGGCTCGTCAAACCAAATGGGGTGTTGGCTTTGGCCCTCGTGAGTGCTGCGACTACAGCAACGGTGTCAGCGTCATCCCAATCGACACCTTGACGGAAGCCGACCACAAATGGATGCTGACTGCCGAGTATGGTGGTACTGGAGGCCGCCCCATTGAAAGCGGTCTCGTTGTGGAAGAACCCGACATTGAAATAGGAGCTGGTGTCTCTTCCAAGGCTATGAGCCGTCGTGTTGGTCCTGATGGCGGCAGTCACCGCGGTGGCCGTCGTGGTGTACGCGGGGGTGGTCGTTTCAACCAGCATGAATCTCACCACGCCCCTCGTCCTGAGCCTGTCACCATTGCACCTCCTCCTCCGGTGCCTGGCTTCGGCTTTATCGTACCCGGCATGCCTCAGTTCCGTTAGCACGAAGAACTCTCGAAGGGACACCTAGAGCAAAGAGTAGAGCGACATGGTAAAGCAACTTGAGTTGCACTTACACATAGCAAAGCATCTCTACGGAGAATTGCCAAAGGTGGATCAGAAACAAGCCAACAAACAGCATTATACAAAAGAAAGAGCATTCATCATAGTAGCAAAAAGCATTGGTTAATCAGCATTACTTTTCCAAATACATTCTAGTAGTCCAAGCTATAGTCTAATCCTTCCGCTGTATCGCAACAACATGTTTTTAAACGCGGGAAGAGCCAATTTATGTATATTTGGTTCCTGCCGTATGCTGTGGCGTGGACCAAGCGGATCGTTCCTAGAAGTGCTGCTGCTGAACCACTGAATGCTTCCTGCCTCGTCCAAGGTGCGAGTTTGCCTACGCAGCATTGCAACCGCGAGCGTGGATATGAAAGTGTCACTTGCTGCGCTTACATAACTAGCAATGACGAACAGGGGAAGCAGATTGAGATGTCCAATTAGACATTCTACTCGATACGCAGAAAAAGAGAAAGAATAAAAACAACATTTCATTATTGCCAACCGAACAAGAAAGGGTATCTGCGCTAATCTCATACTGTTTCATTTGCTTTTGGACAACAGTTTTTTCCAAATCGAAAACCCTCCCAATGATTCTGTCGTATATCTCACACTGCTCATCTTTTGTTGTTGGCATACAGTGGAACAAAAATCTTCATCCCCCATCATTATTAGTCATAGCCCTCTCCAGAAAGTAAAGAAAGTAAAGGAGAGCAGGAGAAAAAAGAAATGAAGAAGGGAAGAGGTGAAAAAAGGAGAAGACCAGAACCAAGAAAGCCTTCTTTGTTCATCGAGGTCAGCACGCGTGTATCCAAGACTTTGAGCCGCGCTGACTCTGTCAGCAATTCCCACATCAACGCCGTTGTGCTTCTGCTACCTGTTTTTGTTATCGTCATATCATACGCCTGGAGTCATGCGTAGAAGGGGAGTAAGGATAAAATTGGTAACACGAAGAGAATAAGAAGAAACCGAAAGGTAGTGATGCAGAAGGGTAAAAATATCGTTCCAGAGCACTCGTGAAGCGCTAGGCTTCGAGAAGATTAGACACCACATGCTCGACAGAGCCTTTACGGCTGCTAGTGGCACCTTCAAGAGCGTCTCCATTGACACTACCGACAGAGCTGGTCTGAAGGCTACGCTGATCGGCAGTCAGAGGTGGTGGTGGAGGTGTCGTGTTTTGTGAAATGGTTCGGCTACCAAAGACAGCCTGGTGGGGGAGGAGATTCTGGTCATACGACGGTCTCTGCATGCGCTTTTCGATGGCAGTGACTTGTTTGCCACATCCTGTTCGCTTGGCTTTTGCGAGTTCCGGCTGGAGAATGTCGATGAAGTGATCAAAGTCTTGCTGACTGAGAAGATCCAAGAGCTTTTGAATCACGTAATTTCCATAGTTGTCTCTGATCAGACCGAGCAGCATACTTTCTCCTTCGCGGTTGTTGTTACGCACAATCACACCGATAACGTCATGCTTCCATGTATCGTCTGAGTGAGTAAGACACTTCTCTACAACATTGCTTGCGAACTTGTGCTTGCTGTAGCCTTCCAGGCCCTTGAGTACAAGCTCAAGAACTCTTTGCCGATCAGGTGGGAAGCCGTACTCGACAACATGTTGTGCCACGTAGTTGCCGAACGAGTCACCAATCAAGGTGGACATGCAATCGTGTAGTTCCGCAAGGATAGATTTGCGCGTCATTTCCTCACAGTTCTCAAGGCATCTTTGGATGACTCGACATCCATAGGTATGAACACTGAGATGCTGGATCTGGCCAGTGAAGGCCTGGAAGACAAAGGATATGTCGTCCTCGCTGCAGCGCTCAATGGCCTTTTGGATGACGTGGTTTCCGTTCTGATCCTTGACGCATCTTAAGACATCCTTCTCCAGTTCGCGAACAAGCGATGCTTGTTGGTCATTGAGTATATGCTCAAGAGCCTTACAAGATTGATCAGTGGTAATCCCTCTACAGAGGCCATAGAACTCACCTTTTGCACGACACGACAACCATACATTTGCAACGATAGGTCCAGAACGCGTCCCTTCATCTTGTTGGCCAAGATTTTCTTCTGATTTTGATCGCCATGTTCAAAGAACTTTTGGATGACATAGTTTCCGAATACATCAGTCATAAGTTGAATGGCGTTTGGCTGTATCTCTCGGAAGAGACGTTCCTTCTCGTCACTGTTGGCAGTCTCCAGTTTCTGCTGAATGAAGCGTGATCCATGCTGATCGCCACTAAATTCTACCACATGGTCGAATATGTCCTAAAAATTGTTAGCACGAAGGCGATGTGAGCGTGTAGTTTCGAGAGCCATACCTTGAGCTCGTAACGTCTGGTCTTGTGGTTCTGTTTGAAATCTTCCAGAAGAGCACTGCGCAGGCTGTGGCCAGAGTCAAGTTCACGAGGACCTCTGGGAGAAGACATGGATGGTACACCGCTAATCGACATTTGCGCATGCATAGGGGGATATACAGCAGGGATGTTGTGGATGGCAGAACCGTTAGAGAGGTGGTACGAGTAGTAGCCACCAGGTACAGGAGAGTATGGTAAGTTCAGCAGGTACCGAGGATCTAAATCTTGAGTCGGCTGCTGTTGGAACCTCTGGTTGACGAAGGGCGGAGTGCTGGAATTTGCGTTTCTGGGATTATACATGAGGGAGCGTTCGGGGTATTGTGGCACGCGATAGTTAGGATAATCAGCTGGCGTCTGAGCTGTAGTGGGGTAAGCATCAGAGGCGAAGGTAGGAGGCATACGAGGTATCTGCTCGACATCGTCGTACTGATCGACCGAAGAATTACGAGTGTCAGTCCCCGGATGGCCAGGCTGTTTGACGAAGGTAGGCATAGAGAAGGAGGGCCTTGAGAGAGCGAGATTGTTGGAGTCGTCTTGCAGACTCAACTGCGAGAACTGAGCTAATTGAGCATCGGCGGCGCCAAAGCTTCCGCTAGGTCTTGAAGTTGAAGAGAAACTGTTGACTCGGAGAGAGCTTGTAGGGGTCTGAGAGGAAGAGAATTGGTCGGGCTTGGTGGTACTAGGCCAGACAGGCTGTATGTCACTGTGTCGCGAAGGCGGTAAACTGTGGTTACGCGATGGTGGAGCGCTAGGCAACCCCTGGAAATAGCCTGTGGCGGAAGGCCGTCTTCTCTCATCGACAGGAGACTGGGTTATGCTGCCACCGTCCATCCACTCGCCATAGGCCGAATCAGTTGGCCTGGAGCTAGCGGGCTTACCTGCCCGATCGAACTTGGTGTAAACTGCAGGAGCGTCGGCTGTGTAAGACAAAGGCGAGTCGAAAGTGCCACTCAACTGCGTCTTCGGCGCCATGGAAGTTGTTGAGCTGAGACCGCTAGTCGCTGGTCTGGAAGAAGCAGAAAAAGACATGGAGCCACGAGCAGCTCCGGCATAGGCTTGGGGCAGACCTGAGTTGCTGTTGCTGCGGTGCTGAGAAAACGCGACGTCGTTGGCCTTGGGTAGTGGCCCTCCAAGACGAATCGCATCGTCGCGCTTTCCGAAAGAGCCAGAGCGAAATGTGCTGTATTCATCGCTAATGGACGATTCGATAAGCTGGCTTGAGCCACTCCTACCCTCGATTGTATCCTTTCCGCTAAGCTTTCCGTTCTGAGTGCCAAAAATGAGGCTATTTCTAGGGACGTTGGTTGGAAGAGCGGTCGAGGATGAAGAGCTGAAGCTTGTGCTCCAGATGTTGGATGTACCTTGCCATTTGGTCAAGTTACTGGACGAAGCTGAGGTGGTAGCGCCGTTGCGACCTTCGCTGGTGGGGGGCCTGAATGGTTGCGAAAAGCCAGACATAGCGACAGGACGGGACTGCGACGAGAAGGACGAAGACATTATAGACAAGCATACAGGTATGGAGAGGCAGCGATGAAAAGTATGCAGAACTAGTCACAGGCGTCAGCAGGTTGCAACACACGACACACGTGGCTAAGAGCGGAGATAGCCTACTCAGAACAAAGACGTATGGCACTGTAGATTACGAGCTGACACCATGTACACTTGGAGGATGGTTTCGCAAGCCCGATGGTGTTAGTGATGTGGCCGAGAAGGGGTCTGGAAGTCGGTCGTGGTTATGTAACAGCGAGCGTCTGCAAGGCGGACGAGGATCCAAGTATGTGCAATTTCAAAAGGAGCTGCGCGGCACTTGGTCGGCGAGGAAAGCACTCTGGATGCACATCTGCTAAGCACACAGTCCGCGTCGTGGGCCAAGTTCACTGGTTGTTGCTAAAGGCAAGGGATGAGCTTGATTGAGGAAGGAATGGAGCGAGAGTTTTCGAGGGTTCGGAAGGAGCGAGGGATGGTTGGCTCTCTTTCTTTTGTCGACACAGCGTCGAAAAGGAGCGAGCGTGCTTGTGTTGCACAAAATCTCTTCTTTTTGTCGAGACTGGACTTCTAATCGGAGTAGCAGCCCAAAGCACCCCGATTACTATATGGATCCAGGCTTCGCTGTTTGGGCGGTAGCGGGATGGGCCGAATGGATGGCGTTCTGCCGTAGGTAGCTTGGCGCTCTGCCCTTAACTCTCTTGTCCCTGATCAACTCCCATTTGTGACTAGAGTATTGTACCTCACACGACTATCGCCATGTCTACCTCAACACCACTCACTTCTGTATCTACTCTGTGTGATCGCACCGCCTGTCTTTACTTATACTTTTCCCACCCAAACATCAGCTCTTCGTAATTTTGGTCTCGCAGATGACCCTGCCCAGTGGCATAACACCTTTCGTCACGCAGCGCTTCAGACAAAGTCTGCCCTGCGTGCGTTTTGCATACTCCTTTCGATATTAGCCAATCTCCATGCTCTTCCCACGTCCGTTTACCAGACAAGCAAACGTGCTAGCTCCCTCCGTACCTCTGGGTGAATTTAGAAGCTTGAAGCCACCATTACAGATTTGGTTTCCTGCAGGCAGCAAGCCTATCCGCGTCTCCGCCGCAACTCCCCGTATCCGGGTTTATCTGAGTCCTCTTATCTGGAGGGATCGTCTTTACATACTCCGATGTCAATCCTGTAGACCATCTAGCAAACTCTCACGCAGCAAATATATAGTACTGATCTAACATCGATCGCGATGCGTCGACAGCTGGAGTCCGAAAGGTATTGCCTCACGTCATGCTATCATCCAACCAATTCGTTTGTGCAACTCTGCTGTACCTGAAATCTCAGTACGACTGGCTAGGCATGAGCACGAGTAGTGACAAATATCCCATTCTTGGTGAAGACCTATCACAACGAGCCACTGCACAAGTTTACGATTAAGCAAGACCGTGATACACGACTTCAACCACACATTGCACAGTACTGCAGCAAATCGATGCTCCTGCAGCAAATCGATGCTCAAGCTGCTTGTCTGTAAAATGCCAGAAACTCTAGTGAGAATGTCAATCAGCACGAAACCGTCAAGTAGCTCGTGGTTGCCCAGGCTCGGTCGAGGTGCAATCGCATCTGGGAGCTCCTTGCGACTGACAAGATCAAAGGTCAAGTGCGTGAATAGAAAGAAAGTCTCAATGCATGCAATGCACTACACATGAAGCTGCAGCATGGTGCGGCCAGGGGTGCATGGCAGAGGCTGACCCAGCAGCGCAGCGCAGCAAATGCTTTGCTTGTTGTGAGCACATGTTCTCGACACTCCTGTGCCATGTAAACAACATCTCCTATTCTCAGACCGTTCATGGAAACAATAGGTGAGCCCTTCTAGTCGTAGATTTTTCGCTTTGATTATCATCGTCTAAGTCACCGTTCAGGCTTTTCTGTTCAAACAGACTGAAGTTGTCGGGGCAATGTGAGCGAAATTGGACGGGAAAGTGTTATGGCTGTGCAAGACCCTCAGTGTTGCGGATTGAACGGCCGGAGCTTAAAAGGCAACCGAGGGCTAGGACCAAATGGTGGAAGACGTCCATCAAACTTTCCAAAATCAGGCACAGCATAGAGACCTGCAAGGCCAAAGTACAGAGGCCTATGTCGATGAACTCGTGTCGGCGCACAGGGACGAACTGGCAAATCAGACGGGCGCGACACATTTCTCTGCCCCTGTCGTGGTTTCAAGGAATCCTGCGTGCGTGTGCCGAGATGGAAGGCCTTGCTATGTGGTAATTATGCACTCCACTCATAAATTGACGCCAGAAGTGCACATCATACAAGCGTCGGCTAGAGGCTTGGGAAAGTTGGTTCCTGTTGATCTTGGTGATCATGAGCAATCTGAATCCGGTTTGGCTCCTCCCACCCACCCAGACTTACGGACCTTGAGCAAAGGAGTCCTTCGACTCCTATCAAAGTGTTAGCCCTTAAGGCGGACCGGCTTCCCAGATAGAGGCTCAATTTTGGATAGGCAGTTGTATCTATTGGAGTCTGGTCTCCATGATAATCTGAGAAGCAGTTTCATCGTCGGATGAAGAAGGCCAAGGCACCTAGTCTGCTGTAATTACCATGACGAAGGCTGCTTGAAAAGTGGAGCAAGGCTGCTTGACAGTTGATTGGCCGTTTGAATCTTCCAACGGCGCTAATTGCTGGAGGCAATCTTAATCGTCGCGGAGAGACATCAACAAAAGATGGAGCGCGCGCCCTCTCACTTGTTTGAGAGCTTTTCGATCGTTCGTTTCGACTTCTCTGCCCCTACAGCTTTGTTTCGCGTGCCCGGCTTCACTCTTTTAGCCGTCGTTCTGCAGTTCCATTCGTTCACCGACAGAAGAAGTCGAAAAATCGATTGCGTATTGTATTTGATCGAGGTATGCACTCCGTAGCGGCCGCCCCGCGTTCCTCTCCGTTGAACTCCAACCACCCAACCATCCCTACAATGTGTCGACGCGATGCCTGTCAAGATGTCGCGCTTTGCAGAATGCACTACCAATCGACCAGCCCCAGACATTCAACACACTGCACAAGGCCGCACACGACTGGCATGCTGACCTTGTCCCGCCCCAGGATCTTGAAAACTTTAATCACATCACCATAACGGCACCAATCAGAAGGCAAACGACCCTCGTACCTCGACGTTATACAACAGCAAATCCTTAAGACCTCCCTGCCTTGGGCTTTTCAATCTCGACAATACACATTCGTTCAACCCCGACTCTCGTTTTTCTCGACAACAACCATGGCCAGTTTTATCACGCTTGTCGCCCGCGACCACTACGACGATTCGTACTCTCCCACAATGGCTGCTCTTCTTATCGCACTGGTCGTCCTTCTTATCATCGCTCTGCTTTGTTGCGTCGCCCTCTACTTCATGCGCTGGAGAAAGCGCTCAATACGCGCCGGCTCTCTTGCCATTGATGACGAGGAGAAGTCAGCGCCTCACCACCACCGTGTTACTGTTCGCCCCCATGAGTCCATCATTGTCTACCAGGAGAAGCAGAGTCTCATTGACAACTCTGAGGCACCCCCGTCGGCAAACTCGGTGCCTGAGATTCGCATCCATTTCCCGGAAGAGGTCGACACCTCGGGAAAGCGCCAATCTGGTAGAGTTGTCGTCGTGCGTGTCGGGGACCACAGCATTGGTCTTGAGCCCGTATCGGAAAGCCTCCCTCCTTACCAAAAGAGCGAGTCGGATCGTTTCCAGTCTCTTGATCTCGAGAGGATAGGCGGCTTGAAGGAGAGGGACGTCGAGACTCGCTACCAATAGTCGACGATGCACGGCATCTTTCCGATCCCCAACGACACATAAAAGTAATGACCAGCTGGAGCCGCGCCGTCCCTCATTTTCTTTCTTCTTGGACACGCTTCGGCCTTTTCGTTTTCTCAGTCTTTTACATACGACCTTTGAGCTGGATGTGTGTGTGGGTGCTTGTTCGCCCCATGGCTGCCGCTCGTGGTACATATTCCCTTCTTCGGTTATCAGCATCCTCCGATACGGTGTCTACTTGTCGTCAACACCCCTCGACTGGCCTTATGAGGCCTCAACTACGAACATCGGATATTGTTAATGTTTTTCTTCTTCGACAGCTGCCTCAACATCGAGAAGCTGCCCGATTCTTGCTTCATACACTCCTTCATGTACCCTTCCCGTCTTTATCTCTTTCTCGATTCAGCATAGCGGGGCTGAATTTTTAGGCCATGGCGTCCTGACAGAGTCATGTCAGATGGAGTCGTCCTTGTTTGTCTAGTGGTTTTGATCTTTCATTTTCTGGGGCCAGGCTGCACGATCATTATGTGTGGTGTTTGTATTATTACCTACACATGTCATCTACTCATGGCGCGCGCTTGACCGATGGTCAAGTAGCAGACGCAAACAATAAAAAGCAGGGGTTTGACCCGCTCAATCACTTACTCGTCCTGTTGTTGCATGGTGAAATGCGTTGTGATGGCTCTGATACTAAAGACAGAGTCGAATTTCAATTGTGAAACGTGCGTTCAAGAAATCGAGCAGTAAATGAAGCATCGGAATTGGCGGATAGCCTTTTTCGAGGTCAAGCTTCCCTCCACATGGTCAGTGATCAACCCCTCAATTATTGCTTTCGACAAGCAGATTTGCACCGGCCAGTCTGTTTTTCACCTCCTATCCTCTTCTACACTCACCAATGCCTAGGCGGTAGCTTCGACCCAAATGTCAGCAAGCAATGGGCCCAGCGTTGCCGCTCAATTGACCGGAGCAGGCAATCAGCAAGCTCAAATTCCAAAGACTGAGACGTCCAAGGATGTGCAGAGTGAACGCCGACGGACGTTCAAGCGCCGCCATGGGTTCCTTGTTGGTTTCTTTACCTTGATTTTGTGAGTCCCAAACATTTGAGCGGCTGTCACTGTCTCGTGTGCTTACCATGCCGCAGAATATTCCACGTTTTGGGCATTTTCCTTTTCCTCAGCGGCTTCCTCCTGACACGCCTTGTCCTCGACCACAAATCCGAGTGCGCCGTGCCTCCAGTTCCACTTGGCTCATCCTACACTCCCGGCTCGCCAGACAATGGCTGTTGGCATCCCAAATCCTTCGACAAGGCTATCATCATCATTGTTGATGCTCTCCGCTACGACTTCACTGTGCCTTGGTCGCCCACACACCCGCAACAAGCCTCGCAGCACTTCCACAATGCTCTACCTATCTTCTGGGACACTGCTGTAGCTGAGCCCGAGAATGCTTTCCTCCTGCCTTTCATCGCCGACCCTCCTACCACAACCCTGCAACGCCTAAAGGGGCTGACAACCGGCACTCTGCCCACCTTCATCGATGCAGGCTCCAACTTTGCAGGAACTGCCATTGACGAGGATAATCTGGTCGCACAGCTCAAGGCTGCTGGCAAGAGAATAGTCCACCTTGGAGATGACACATGGCACTCGCTATTCCCGGGCTACTTTGATCCTGAGCTTACCCGCGCTTATGATTCTTTCAACGTTTGGGATTTGCACACGGTCGACAATGGTGTCAACGATCACATCTTCCCTCTGTTGCACTCATCCAACACATCCTCCTGGGACGTCATCTTCGGTCACTATCTGGGTGTCGACCATGCTGGCCACCGCTACGGGCCTGATCACCCCGCCATGGCTTCTAAGCTTCAAGAGATGAATAGTGTGTTCGAAAGAATGATTGCCGCACTTGACGACAAGACCTTACTGGTTGTCATGGGTGATCATGGCATGGATGCCAAAGGTGATCACGGCGGAGAGTCGGATGACGAGGTCGAGGCTGCCCTGTGGATGTACTCCAAGCAGGGCCTGTTCGGTCGTCGTGATGTATCCGCTGCAAAGCCTCCATACACTGCAAAGGAAAGACCTGTTGCACAGATCGATCTTGTTCCTACTTTGTCGTTGCTTCTCGGCATGCCTATTCCATTCAACAATCTCGGTCAGCCCATCGAAGAGGCCTTCATCGGCAGAAAATCCAACGACTATCAGAACCTCGCTCAAGTCAGTCACTTGACTGCCGCCCAGATTCACAGGTATCAGAATGAGTACTCGGCTGTTCGCAAGCTTGATTCAGCTAGCACACTCCCTCCTCAGACTATCTGGGAAGCAGCTTCGAAGGTCTGGGATGAGCTTGAACAAACGAAAAGACCTTCTCTCGAGCTTTGGCAGGCTACTTACTCCCAATTCCGAGCTTATCAACAGGAGAACCTTCGTGTTTGCAAAAGTCTCTGGGCCCGCTTCGATCTTGCCAGCATGGCAATGGGTGTTACCTTGCTTGCTGGCGCACTTCTGACCATTGTTCTTTTCGCCAACGGATTCAACGGAGACCGTGGTGAAATTGCGTCTGGTCTCTGTACCCGTGGAGTGCTCGGTATGGCAACTGGAGCAGGTGCTGGCCTTTTCTTAGGAAGCATGATTCCGGTTTCTTGGATCAACTCGGTTCTCTTCTTCTCTGGCTTGGGTGGTATCTTGAGCACCCTCTCATGCTTCGCATCCACATCCTCAAAGCTCCATGCTCCGGTGCCCACTTCTTTCTGGGGCTGGATATGCACAGTCCCTCCAGTTCTTCTTTGCATTGGTTTTGCTTCGAACTCATTCACAATCTGGGAAGACGAGATTTTGCTGTACATGCTTTGCTCAATTGGTGCATTAATGCTTGCATCTTCGCTACGTCTACAGAACCCTCAGGAACGACTGCTTGGCTCGTGGCATTCGGTCTCTTTCATCGTGCTGACCCGCCTCGCATCTCTTTCCCGTCTTTGTCGCGAAGAGCAGATGCCTTTCTGCAGATCGACTTACTACGCATCGGCCACTTCTTCCACCTCCGCTTGGTGGCAACTTACTATTCCATTCATCATTGCTGTTATCCTGCCAAGCGCAATTCGCGACTTCTTTGCTCGTACCAAGAACTATCAAGGTACGGCTACATTATGGCTAGGTATCGCATTCCGTATTGGTCTCGTCCTCTCTGCAGCCTACTGGATCCTCGATGCAGCTGACGATAACGAATGGATTCCTCAGATCTCTAGCGAGAATCTGAAGAACATCCGCGTGTTCATTGCGCAAGCTATTCTAGCCATTGCTTGGGCAGCTGGCTACAGCGCATACCTCTATTCTGCTCCTTTCTTGGGAGTTGAAACCGAAACCCCAGCGCCTGAAACAGAGGTCATGGATCCCAACGATCCTATGTCGGCCATGTTTACACCTGTCAAGCCACAGCAGCGCAAGAAGCTTATCATCCTTGGCTATGCTAATACTCACGGTACTCGATACTTCCTCCTACTTACTATCTGGTCACTTGTCCTTCTCCTTCTTCAAAAGCCTATGGGTCAGGGCACGCTTTCACTTTGCTTGCTTAGCATCCTCAATCTTCTTGAGATCATCGACGCCAATGACTTGCGCAACTCGCCTTTAGGACCTGTAACATTGGCTTTGATGGCTGGGTTCTATTTCTTCAAGACGGGACACCAAGCCACACTTTCGTCGATTCAATGGGAGTCTGCGTTCATCCCACTGAAGACCATCAAATATCCTTGGTCGCCCATGTTGGTCATCATCAGCACTTTCGCACCTTACATCCTCTGTGCACTCGCTGTTCCTGCTATTGCGCTCTGGAAAGTGCCTCCACGCACTCCAGGGCTCATGAACCATGTCGCCAAGGCACTCGCTATTCACGTAGTCTTCTATGCTGCCATTGCCCTTGCAACTGTCGTCGAGGCTGCTTGGCTTCGTCGTCATTTGATGCTTTACCGCATCTTCATGCCTCGTATGTTGCTTGGTGTCGTGGTTCTCCTGATCGTGGAATTAGTCGGTGTGATCGTTGGCCTTGTAGGCATTAGAAGCAGCATTCGTAGCGTGGCAGAGGTGTTTGGCTGGGGCCCGCTAGTTGACGAAACTACTGTGCCAGAAACCCAGGCTGTGGTTTCTGAACCAGCAACAGCAACAGAGACTTCTGGAGAGACTAAGAAAGATTAGACCATCACGTTGGCGTCTAATTTGGACACAACGATGCAAATATAGACTTTGTTTGATTTACATACATCTGTCATCTAGACTATGCTGAAGTTCGAATTTCTCCACGGAATATCGCGCCGTGTCTGTACACTTTCATTGCAATTCGGTGGTCAATGACCCGACGCGACTGCAATGCTATGAGATACCACATTCCGTTCGATTGGAAGAGTGATCGTTTGGGAGAGTGACCCCGCGACATCCCCACAATGCGGGGTGCATCAAAAGTATGCTTGACCTTGCCCTATCCTTAATCTTGCCCTAGTCACTGACCTGCCAACTCATGACACTCAACGGATGTCGGATCTTCCACCTTTCAGAAGCATGATGATCTGGGAACCAGACACGGCTCCTCCTCAAGTGATATGGCTTGATCGTTTTCTATATCTGTTAACTTCAAGACTGTCCGCCTACTGAATTGAGTATGCAACCATACTTCCACTGATGCTATTTCTAGAAGCTCTGATCCTCTGCTGATTAACGTTGATCCTCTGTGTGGGCATTTTGTGCCGTGCTCATATGTACAATCTCGCTCAGTGATATCCCGAGCGGATCAACTTAAAATGAGCACCTAGAAGAGCCAGACCTTTCCTGACATTGTGGAGAAGACGTGGGGATGAACATAGAGGACCTATAAAAGTATGGTTGAGGCCTTGTCTCGGTGGAAATTCATGCTTCAACATGAGGTCTCTAGCTATCTTGTCCACTGCAGCCTCTCTTACTCACCTGTCGGCAGTCTTGGCCACTGCGATCGATCCCCAAGTCAATCTGAGACTTGATCATGGCACTTTCGAGGCACCTTCACCTCATGTTCGCCCGCGATTTCGATATTGGATCCCGGATGCTTCTGTCAACCACAGTCAAGTTGTAGCGGACATTCAAGAGGCCAAAAGAGTAGGGGCAGGGGGTATTGAACTGCTTGGATATTACAACTATGGTGATGCAGCGATTGTTCAGTCGACAATTTCTACAGATTGGACAAAATATGGCTGGGGAACGTCCGAATGGAGTGAGTACTCATAAACCATTGCGATCTCAGCTGCTAACTACAACTCTACAAAGGACAGCTTCAAGACACAGTTTTGAAAGCAGTGAAGGACAGTAATCTTACCATTGATCTTGCCTTAGGTCCAAATCAAGGTGCTGGAGTGCCAGCCCCGCCCAACTCCGATGGACTTCTCTGGGACCTACAACCATTCAACATAACTGTCCCTAAGGGAGGACGCTTCGACGATGTCCTGCCAGGGTGGGGTACTGGACCTCTAGTATCTGCTTCGGTCGCCTTACTCCTCAAGACCACTAATGGCACTTCTGCAATCTACAAAACGCTATCGCACCAATCTCTGGCTGATATCACAAACATGGTAGATTCTCAGGGTCACCTGGCGTATCAATTGCCTTTTGAAACCGTCGGAGAAGAGTATATCATCTTTGCTTACTATCTTGTCCATGCTGGATATAGAGAGCAGCAGTCTCCCGAGCTTATCGTTTCAGGTGTCGTTCAGTCTCCCGTAACTCACTGGATCCAAAATGGCTCTTGGGTAGTGGACCATTTCTCGGCAAATGGGGCGCAAGTTGTCATCAACTTCTGGGAGCAGTATCTGCTTAACGGCAGTGAGACCGCTCAACTACTGAGAGAAGTCGGTAACTATGTTTGGGAGGACAGGTACTACGACGTCCTAATCATCCCACACACTCTGTTACGTTGACTGACAACTGAATCAGCCAAGAGTTTACAGCGAATGTTTTCTGGACTCCTGCGCTAGCAGGCACTTTCCAAGCTAGTCATGGCTACAGTATCAACAAATTCCTGCCGATATTGCTTCATGGAAATTCTGGACTCGTCATTCCAACATCTGAGATTTCCACAACGCCGACATACTATGTCACGGATGAGGTTGACTCAGGAGACAGTCATGTAGCAGATTATCGTCAAACACTTACAACACTCAATGCCGAGTACCTCACTACGCTCACGCGCTGGGCACATTCTATCGGCATGCAATCGTCGACTCAGGTGGTATACAATCTTCCTATGGATATGCTTGCGAACATTCCTGACGTCGATGCACCTGAAACTGAGACGCTTGGGTTTGCACACAACATCGACGGTTATAGACAATTCGCTGGTCCTGCAAATCTCGCTGGTAAGCGAGTGATATCTTCCGAGGCGGGGGCAGTCATGTTGGAAGCCTTTCAACAGACTATACCAGAGCTTCTTTGGGATCTCAAACGCTCCATCGTCGGCGGAGTCAACAGCTTCGTCCTCCATGGATATCCATATTCTGGGAACTACCCAAACTCGACATGGCCTACTTGGACAACTTTTGACTATTTGTTCAGTGAAATGCACAACCGCCACCAGCCTGGTTGGGACTTCTATCGCGATTTTATGGACTACATGGCTCGTGTGCAATATGTCTCTCAAGCCGGAGTGCCTAAACGAGATGTTGTATTCTGGCTCAAGGACACAACGCACGCCACGGTACCTACTCGCTACTGGCCAACAGATCTCCAAGACGCTGGCTATACTTATGAATATCTTTCACCCGATGATTTTACACTTTCTGCTGCACAAGTCTCCAACGGTACTCTTGCCCCAAGTCGACAATCTTTCAAAGGCATAATCATCCGTGGCAATGACACTCTGACTGTTTCGGGCGTATCCAAGCTTGCGGAGTGGGCTTATCAAGGGTTGCCAATCGTCTTCTCCGGAGGCTTACCATCAAGCATATCCGGTACCAGCAACATCTCGTTCAGCTCTATCAATTCAACCCTCACTCAGCTCTTGAATTTGACGAATGTGCACGTCGTCCCCTACGAGAAGCTTGCAGACTCTCTCTCAAAGATCGGGATTACACCGCGCACTGCCATCTCCAAAAACAGCGTATCGAACACGACGTGGTTCACCAATTGGCGTGAGGATGCAAACAACTCCATGACATATGTCTTTGTATACAACGATGCAACAGGACTCCCAAGAGGATCGGGTACATCAACAGGCAACATAACTTTCCAGGTCTCAGGCATCCCTTATTTCTACAATGCTTGGACTGGCGAGAAGACACCTGTTGTCATGTATCAGCAATACAAAAACACGACGACAGTGAACATTACGTTGGCTGGTAATCAGACAACCATCTTGGCCTTCGACCAGAAGTCAAGCAACGTCCAGCGGGCGAGATATGTCGAGTACAGCTCAGGACAGTTGAAACCCATGTCAGACAGCAAGTACCTGGTCAACTATGATCGAAACCCATGCACTGCAAAACTCTCCAACAGCAGCACAATTTCGGTACCCTCATCCAATCTGTCGCCAATCATGTTGAAGAACTGGACGCTGGTTATAGAGTCGTGGACCGCACCTGCCAATCTCTACGACGTCGAAGGCACTGCAAAAACCAACTCGACATACAAACTCAGCACTCTTGTCCCATGGAATCAGATCCCAAACGCGAATCTCAGTCATGTCTCTGGCCGTGGCTACTACTCTACTTCTTTTGTCTGGCCACCTTCATCTTCTGCCGCAGTCACGGGAGCACAACTGGAACTAGGCAGTATCGTCCACACTGCACGAGCATATCTCAATGGTATCGCTCTTCCAGCTCTCGACGTTACAGATGCAGTTGCGGATCTGACTCCGTACCTGAAGAAAGGTGTCAACGAGCTAGAAATAGTTGTTGCGACACCATATGGAAATGCTTTGAGCCCTATATGGAGTAGTTTGAGAAGTTACGGTGACGCTCCTAATACTTTGGTTGGAATTACTACGCCAGAGGTCATGGAATACGGCCTTGTGGGTGGAGTTTCCATCGTCCCCTTCCTTGGCGTACAACTTTGAGGGTCAGACAGATGTAAAGCAGATGGTAGAGTGCTGAGATGGGGGTTGAAGTAAGATCATGGTCTGCATTTGTAGGTAGAAATATGTTCTTTTGAGCGATATATGAACGTATCAACCATAACACAGATCTGTCTACTACCAGACAAAAACTCACGCCAGTCCGACAAGAGCGCCTACAAAGAGCAGATCTGAAAAATAGTATGGTATATTACATGCAAAAGAGTGGAGAAAAAAAATTAGAAGAAAAAAAGGAACATAAATCAGAAGCAAGCCAGAATGCCAAGCCACATCCGCTCTGCCGCAACGCCCGGCAATTTCGAAGCCTGAAAATTTTTTCCCAGCCACCACGATCACCCTTGATTATCCTAGCACAAAAGAAAAGGCTTCCGTGAGCAAAAGAATACGCGATGGTCAGTACGGGGGTCGAACCCGCGACCTTGGCGTGCCACATTATAGGTGACGGAATCACCGAATATTAGCACCACGCTCTAACCAACTGAGCTAACCGACCTGTTGATATCAGCTGAGGTCGCCAGTCAGATACAGATAGCTCAGACGAGCACATCAGAGGCTGATAGGTGAGTGCACGGTTGAGAACAAGATCTTGTATTCAATCAGGGGACGGCAGGATATAAGTTGTTATATGTTGCCAGAAAGTCCTGCATTGT
Organism: Aureobasidium sp. M94-06E; assembly: GCA_037040395.1. Lineage (NCBI taxonomy): Eukaryota > Fungi > Ascomycota > Dothideomycetes > Dothideales > Saccotheciaceae > Aureobasidium > Aureobasidium sp. M94-06E. The sequence goes on along the minus strand of JAXQGV010000018.1, from coordinate 19,515 downwards.
TGAGCATAGCAAGCCAAAGAACAGCTTCATGGTACTTGACCGTGGTTTGTTCCTGGAAGTCCGTGTGACGTTCATACTATCTGACAAGGCCTTGATGCGTGAAGCCCAATCTGAAGCACAAATGACAATATATCAGTCCACAGCAGGTGCATCTTCTCTTAATTGCGAAGGATGGCTCAAGCCTCCACGACAGATGCATCCAGTATACAGCAATAGTATTAAAAATTTAGCATTGGGTTGTGTTGCCACTTTTCACGTCAGGAGCAGATGTTGAGGAGCTGACCCTGACATCGAGCATAATTTTCATAGTCCAAGAATAAATGTTCACAGGTCGGTGATGCAGTGTGTAAAAGCACAACTCCAGCTTTTGATTCGTGTGTGCACATGCAAATATGTACATGAAATGCAATTCGTAAAGTCTTGATTTCCAGCATCACGACCGACAGTCCCATTCGAGAGCCATAATGCCGCTCTCATCGCCTTGCCATACCCTGCCAGCATGATTCTCCTTTGCGACAGCAGAACGCAAAGCAGTACCAATTTCCATCGGTCCAGCGCCAATGACTTGACTTCTACCGCCACAGATAGATGCTCTTTCGGCAAAGTCGTTAACAATATCCTTGATCGAGGGATGAGCACCGCCAAGATAGGTGATGGAAAAGTTATCTTGGAGTGTCGTCAAGTCGCTCGAAGAGGAGACAATCACGCCATTCTTGTCGCCCTGCTTACGCTTGCTACAACATCCTTTGCCCTTCTCCGACAAAGAAGAGGTGGAAGAGCTCGATGATTCTGGTGGTGCTGTCTCGCGAGTGACAAAGATGCGAATACGTAAGCCGTTGGCTTTACCAGAAGACATCCACGACTTGAGCTCTGCCAATTTTGGCGCAATCCATAACAGGTCTTGGATTTTGCGTATGACCCAGACAAAATCGACAGCACGAGTGCCTGTTTGTGCGACGGTGAAAGTGTCTTGAAGAGTCGGGAGCACTGAAGTGACACCAGTACCGCCTCCCAAAGCTAGAAGATTTGAGGAGGCAGCTTCAACGGTCGATGTGCCACCATAGGGTCCGGTGAGTATGACAGAAGTGGTGCAAGAATCTCCACCAGTGGCTCTAGCCATCTGAGCAAGCTTAAGGGTGATGCCAGAGCGTTCGCGGATCAAGTATGTGTGGTGCTGTACATCGCTGCGACCATCAGGAAGAGACGAAGGTGTAAAAGGATGACTCTGCCAGATGTTCAAGGCAGGGAAGCAGAGGTAAAAGTGTTGACCAGGCTTCCAGGCAGAGTGTCTGAACTCAAAGTCGATGCGGACAACCGAATCTTCATCATCACCATAGTGCTGAACAGTGGCAATGGCGCTGTGGAATCCAAGACCAGGCTTACCCTTACGATATCCAACGTGAAGCAGTGCAGTACGAAGGAATCTGATGCCGAAATCGGCAAGCACGATGATAAGAGAAGCGATCATCCAGCACGCCAGTTTGTCCCAATGTCCCCAACATGCTCCGAGATAGAGGATGCCGATTAAAGCATGAGTTTTCTTGAAAAACTCGTAGCCAGTCCATCTGATGGCCCAGCTGGTGCTGAAGATGTACAAGAAGGTGATCATTATCTGGGCAACAATGCCCCAGACAATGTATTTCTGTTTGATGAAAGCGGTATAAGTTTCTGGCTGCGGCTGGTAAAATCTTCCTTCGACAAGTGTCCAGACCAGAGTATGCAGAAAAGATTGGATGAAGATGACTCGACCGGTCCACCGATGCAGGAAGTTGAAGTGCTGGTATGGGATACCAGTGATGAGAGACAAGATACTTTCACGAGAGCCAAGAGCAATTGTAAGCGGCGTCAAAGCATAAGCCAGCGCGCCAACACGATCACCCCAGCCTCCAAAGCCGGTTCTGATCGTTTTCAGATGAGGGTGGCCCTTAGTTGGGGTAATCCAAGTTTTGTAAGTCACGCCAACGAGACTGTTTTCGAGGTCAGCTTAGATGTCAAATGCCTGGTCGAAATTGACGTACGAAAAGATCAACAAGTAGCCAAGGAGTGATGCAAGCACCGTGACTTGTAGCAGAGTGACCCGTCCGAGGACTCCTCTTCCTGGAGCTTCGGCAAGCATCCATCGCCTGCCCAGGGATCCAAGAGAATCTAGTCCACGACGAAGTGGCGTCCTGATATTAGAAGAGCGGCTTACACTCTTGCCATAGTGCAAGAAGAGCATCAACATAAGGACGCCGCCCAAGACTGCCCAGAGAATGAATGTGTAAAGCATTGATATTTGGTGCGAATGATAGACAGAGTCCAGATACGCACAAGTCCCGGCATCTTTGGTGCATGGAAGGATCCGGTCCGCATATCCCCAATAGTGTTTGATGGTGGAGTTTGCATCCAGTTCTTGAATATGCCGTGTCTCAAGCATTGTGTCTGGAAAAATCTAGACAAGTGTCTAGGAAGGGAGAGCCTTGAATACCGTTGACCAGATTGAAACAAAGGAAGGAGCGACCGGTTATGTACAAGCACGTGTGGTAACGTGCATCAGCGTGTTGAAAGATGGATACGATGCTTTCCAAGTATGTGAACGGAGGGGTGTGCTCTTTAGAAGAGAAACGTGCAAGCCATGTGCTTCTAGATTCGAGCCACGAGCGGAGTCCGAAGACAATCGTGTCAAGAGCGCACTAATGAGGACATGAATGGTTGAATAGGCGGATGTTTCGCCTGCCAAGCACGAATCTTGCTCAATATGAGCATGTTTAAAGCTTGGCTACGCCGCCATGTGGGTCCCGAAACATGGAAAGTCCGGAGTGTGTTTTGGCTTCTGTATGCGAGCAATGCTCGGGTATCGATATATAAGTCTTGGGCGGACATGGTTGTTCCTACTAGATGACCCTCGTGGTCGTTCAATCTCCCTCACTGCTCTCATACTCTGCATCTTCCTGCTGTTGTTTTGCTAGCATCTCTTTCCAATTGTCTGCAAACTCTCTCAATGCACCGGGACCGCCCTGACTTGCATCAACAACGTCTCGCGGTAGTTTGTGTGCGCTGTACTGTGGTGTGTTGAAGCTGTAGGCTTCAGGGTCGTCCTTTCTGATCAACCGGAACTCGGGCACCCAAATCTCCTCATCAGCTTCTTCATCGTCATCCTCCATATCTGTTCTTCCTTCTGTGACTTCGCCCTCCTTTGCATCAACCGCATTGGACTCAGTCGGCTCTTGAGCTTCTATAGAAGCATTAACAGGCCTGATAGGAATGCGAACAACCTTCTCCTCTGGTGGTTCGGGCAGTGTCAAAAGTTCCAGCCAGCTGAATAACAAGGGATCTGTCCTGACTGCCCAAGGATTGATATCGATCAACCAAACACGATCATGCGGAGGGGGCACATAGACATCAAAGACAAAGTCGGCATCTGGAAAAGTGTGCTTGAGTTTATCATCGAAGAAATTGTGAATAACATGGCGTAGCTTGTCTTGCATGCGGAAGAGGAAGTCGAAGTGGTTTAGATCTCGTTGACACAGAGCGATGAGCTTGCGGTTCCTGACGAAGCACCTGAATTCAACAGAGGGGTTCATCTGGAAGAATTTGCGCAAAACCAGGTGGTATGGGATATCATTGGTCGTTTTAGGAATGTCGTCGGCAGGTGACTCGTCCTCAGCGCAGTCATCGTAGGCATGCTCGAGATCGTGTGTAACGAAGTCCGAGCTCTTTAGGAGCAAGTAGATATCGCTGGGCAGCCTGCACTCCATACTGTTGGTAGCAGCGATCCAGGTGGCGTCCTTGGGAGCGGACCAATTCAGCTTGGGCACAACCTTACCACCAAGTTCGGCGATGGTGTTCTTGATGGCTCGGTGGACGTTGCGCCATTCGGCAGAAGGGTCCTCCTCTTCATCGTCGTCCTCTTCTCCAGCAGTATCGGATGCCGAGAAGATACCAGAATCGCTGTCTGACCAGTCGCGGCGAGGATCGTCTTCGTCCGGTGGAATTACAATGCCGTCTGCGCGGAGATAGTCAAGGAAGGGACGCGTGAGAGGAATGAGACGAGCTTTAGGCGATATGGCACGATATCTAGCAGGGCGTTAGTCAGGGCGGTCTGATAGAGAATGGTGAGCGAGGCCGTACTTGGGATACCAGTTGTGATATGAGCAATGGATGATGTGCGATTTTGTAAGTGGCGCAAAAGGAAGCTCTGTCAAAGGCTGAGGCGTCTCAGAATGGTCTTCTGTTGCCATGTTGTACCAGAGAAAGAAAGGCGCGATAAGAATCGCAGGCAGCTATTCAGTGAACGGATAGGCACAAAAAATAAAGGCAAGAATCACATGAAAATGCATCATTTCAGTATACAGAAGTCTTGGCTCGACTTTTCGATCCCCCGCCTTGAATGACTTCACTCTTCTTATCTTCACTCTACTTAATACTATCGTCACTACCTCAAATCATCACATCCATCATGTCCTCCAACGTTGGACTTTCTACGCCTCGTGGTAGCGGTACCTCGGGCTATGTTCAGCGCAATCTATCCCACCTCAAGCCGCGCGACGCCGCTGCACCCTACACCAAGGACCACGATCTTCTCAGGCACCGCCAGCGTCAACCTGACAAGGACATCCTCGAACACGATCGCAAGCGCGAAATCGAAGTCAAGGTCTTCGAGTTGCGTGACAAACTCGAGGAGGAAGAGTGCGCACCTCCTGCTCAATCACAGTCCGGTTCTCGCAAAGCTAACCTACGACCAGAGTTGATGAAGACGAAATCGAAGATCAGTGCACCGCCCTACGCAAGAAACTTCAGGCCGAACAATCCAACAAGAACACCGCTACAAACGCAAGAGGTCTCAAGTCACACCAAGTCCATGAGCTAGCCAAAGCAAAGATCGAGGAAAGCGAGAAGCTCAGACGCGCTTTCGGCATTAGCAAAGACTACGAAGAAGGCAGCCACTGGAAGAAGCAGGAGGAGAAAGCCCGCCAAATCCAAGATCGCCAAGCAGAGGAATCGAGAAGGGCAAGAGAAGAGGATGATTATTCAGACTAAGCATCACTTTTACTTTTTGGTCCGTCGCATTTGAGCGTGGCGTTGGATTAGGAAGGCTGGGTTGCAAAATTATACCGTCAATCAGGATTGCATGCTTGAAACCTCTCCTGTCCTCCGACACCTCACCAACATCCACAACCGACTCTTGACTAGGCATCACTTCGACACTTCTACCATCTGGCCCAGTCCACTGTCCGTCCTGCTAACGGGACTGTTGTCGCGTTCACTTCGCGAGCTCCTTCTGGTCGACATGGTCTCTGAACGTCTCGGGCTGTTGCTGCTGGTCCTGGTAGGGCTGCGCAGGGCCACCGACACATGCTGCACATTCTTGTGTGATGGGAAGTTCGAGGGCGTCTGTGTGGTCGACATAGCCTTGCCTTGCTGTCCTGAGCCCTTAGATCCATGCCAATTCGCTCGCAGCTCCGCCTTCTTGGCCTCACCCGACAGAACGAGTTCCAATCCTTCTTCCCAGTTGTCCTCGTCTAGAATAAACTTTTCGCGTTTGGGCGACAAATGACCTGACTGGCCATCCTGGACGTGGTAGAGAAGTTCCATCTCGACGGACATGGCGAAATTCGTCCTTTGACCCTGTTCGTACAGGGCTCCAAATATAGCGCTGCAGACTTCCCGCTCAAACTCAAAGAAGCTGCGGTACAACAACGAGGGCACGTAGAGGGCCGACTCTACTTGTTGGTAGGCTCGACGCGATGATACATGTATCTGGCGGCCGATGAGTGGAATGCGTAGGCTATAGCGTGTGGTGCGCGACCAGGTTGACACGGCTGTTCCTACACTCGACTTTCGAATGTGTTCTGAGGTGCCCGGTGCGGTCTTCATGGTGGCTGCCTTGCTCTGGCTGCTGCTGGCGAGCATCCTGTCTGAGAATGCTGTGAATTATCCTGGGCCCGTAAAGATGGATCTTTCATGTCCTCGCTGACTGTGTTCGTTTGACGTCCGAATGAGTAGGAATGTAGTGTGCTTTGTTGTATATGAAGAAGAATTTGTTTCCCTTGGAAAAAGGTGCTTGCAAGGGTGGAAGGCGCGAAGACCGCCGTTTAAAAAAAGGTCATCATTGTCCGGTCCATGCGCGATCAAGCGCAACTTTGACCCTTTGCATTTCCAGGTTTCTCCCCATCTCCACTTCTGCGAACAACAACTATTCTATCGGAGGTTCTTTCTGAGTCAGATCATCAGCGGTCCTTATGGTCGCACACGGTGTGACTATGACAACGTGAGTCTTGAAGATGGCGGCTGACCTGCTGGATTCAAACACATAATCATTCGTTATACAAACTGCCAAAGTATCGCTCGTCCAGAGCTGATCGTTTGTCTTTAGTCGCTGCGGCTGACCTGGGCAGAGTGGGGATCCTTGGGGCACCGCCCTGCCTCAACATGCGCAGGAATTTGTCCAGCTCCGCCTCTCTTCTTCCCCCTTTCGTTCCTCTCGCTAAACACAAATGAAAGCACAAATGAAAGCCCAATTAACTCGGTTCAGTGACGACCACCTATTGGATTCATTCTATCACGTTCCCTGCTTGACAATGAAACAGGAAATGCTTTTGACGTGTCTATCGGACTTGAGGCGAACAGGAAGTGTCGTGCGACACTTTCCCCCATTCGATATGTAGCCGCAAGACCGGGGAAGCAACGCTTGGCCGAACGGCGATGGAGTTCCTTTCAGGCTCAACGGCCGGATCCGACCAGAGGACGGCAAAATATCGATTTCTGAGTCAGTCGATTGAGATTGCGGACAAGCCAGTCATGAATACTGCATTCGCATACTGCATAGCCTGCACTCGGATCTATCTAGACGAGGTTGATACAACACTTCTTCGAGGTAAACAAAGGAATGTAACAAATGACGAATTCGAACACTCCAGCGACCATGGACATTGCAGCGAACACTTCATTCATCGGGACTTAGCGTCCTTCCAAACTTCTACGCTCTCCTCCATACGCTCGCCTTTGAACCACCAGTCGACACTGAACATGGCCTCTCCTGGTTGAAGACGATTAAACAGAGTGACAAGATCCGGCCAATTGGCCTCATTGATCTCGTTGGTGTTGAAGGTCTTGGGTGAAAATCCCAGCTGGTAAGTGACGAAGAGTCGGAAGCCGATATCAAGGTCCTGGCGCTTACGCCACGGGAAGTACCAACGAGTAGTTTTGGGGCACTTCCTGGTGAGTCGGCAATGGAGGTTCTTGAGGATCTTCTCAACCATCTTACGGTGGTTTGATGTCAGGCAAATCGCATCCTGGAACACTGCCAAGTGGCCAGCAGTCTTTGTGAAGACTGGATCGCCTTCCACGAGTCTGAATCTCATAGGTAGGATGAGAGCTCTTGTATGATAATCGTAAACTGCTTGATTGAGATGAAGGTCTTTATTGGTTTTGCTCTCGCCACCGGAGTCGAAAATCTCGGTAAACTGGACTTGGGCCATGCTGTTGGTTCTGAATATGGACAATGATCTAAACAAGGGTCGATATGAGTGTAAAGAAAGACCTTTGAGGAGGGTGAACGAATGCCATTTAATGTACAGAGCTCTGTCTGACCCCTCACTGGAAGCTGGTGGGACGAGCTGCAAAAATCAAAATGGCTTTCGATCATGTAACCCAGCAGGAAACTCTCAATTGAGTAGCAGCCAAACAAAACACTGTGTTCGAAGCTTGCACCATACATAAGCTCTGATCCAGTATGAAGTTCATCAAGATCATGTGGAGTCACTCACTCAATTCCCGGGTTTCGTCTGCGAATTCGTTTTGTTACACCTTAGCTCACGACAAGCTTGAGCAACGAAAGCGCGCATGGGGCTGCATATGACGGCACTTTGGCGGAGAGTTTGACAGCGAAAAGCTACGAGCATAAAGGCGGTCGTCAGACGTTGAAGGTTTGGACCTGGTGTTTGAAGCCGCCTGCAAAGAGACCAATAAGGCCAATACTGTGACCGTATATACCACATACTCTGTCAGATGCCTTTCGACAGTAGAAGACATGTTGTGAAAAAGCATAAAGTTACAAACATTTAGGCTAGACTTTATGCATAATTATGAACATAGCTTGAGATTGGGCGGTTCAAGCAAGACGTGTCTCTCTTGAGCCCTCTAGGAAAAACTCATTGCAACGATGAAGCAAGTCGCTTTGATGATTAAATGTTTGTGTGTGAGTAGATGATCTGTTTAACCGGACGGGTCAAAGTGCACGAACGGGTAAGGTGGGCTTGAAACAAAAGCTTAGACTAAATCTGTGGAGGAAGGCGCAGGCACCGTGGCAAAGAGGACTGGTACCTGCTCAGCGTGCTGCAGCTTCCACTACTGTGTAACACTGCAGGCTCTGCGGCGTCATTAGTTCACCAGAATTTATAAAAGTGGCCAATCTCCTTTCCACGCCCAACGCTTTCCATCATAACCACTTCTTCCGCCAACATACCTATCTTACACAGCTGCGCGCACGCATTTGACCGAAGCCGCACAACATTGACAATATGGCAACCGATGGCGTTCAACAAGACATCGAGTATGTCAGCGTCGAAGACATCTCAAGGTCCGAAGAAGATCAGAAGATCTTACAGAGCTATCACCGCCTGTCTTCACGGCGAGTAGATCTCGTTGGCGATTTTGCCGGCCAGGAGCTATTCGCAATTGAAGGAGATTCTCTTCTTCTGCAATGCTTTGAGAATTCACTACTAGATTTTGAAGATGGTTTCCAGATGTTGCATGCTGTCTACCTCGTAGAAGAATATCTTGCACAACTCCAGCGCCGTAACTGCAGATTTCATGTCGCCTTCTTCGAGGCGCATCACCAGCTTTGCATCCCCCAGAGCGTAAAGTCCATCAATCGATCCAAGTACCTCTTTACCCGCGCCGCAATAATTCGCCACCTTCAAGCCAACCTACAATCACAAGATGTTCAGATTCACTGTTTCTCAGATCTGTACGACCAAGCATTTGATGACTATTTGCGTAATTCTGCAGTCTATTTCTTGATGTGTCACGACGGAGCTCGCAGCTACACTACACAAGATAGAGATGTTCCTGACCCGAGAACACAACTGAGATCGATTATCGTACATTTCATCTTGTCTGGCTACAATGTAGCTCTGATCAATGGCTCAGAATTTGTCGACACAAAGATCATGGCCATGGTGTTAGAAACCAAGAACCTCTCGCACAAACTGGATCCAACACTAGACGCAAGCCCCAAGCAGCTCAATCGTGTATCAGAACCCATTCCGTCCGCAGATCTCAAGGATATCGGAACAAGTACTTCCCATCTTACGGAGAGAGAACGTTTGACAGTCTTGACTCTATCGCGTCTGATCAAGACTTCGTCTAGCTCACCGAATGTGCAACAATTCACACATGGTGTCCTTGCACATACTGCGCTTCTTCAGGCCTTGCCACTTTCAGCTCGTAGTCTGCAACATACTTCGGCAGTAAGCGACCACAAGGAACACCTTTCCAGCTTCTGCGACCAAGCTGCTGAGATGCTGAGAAGTCCGAATTGGGCCCAATACCATCAGGAACTTGAGGGTAACGAGTGTGATGTAGCCGATTCATTTGATGGTCGTTTGTTCAACGTCATCTTCAAAGGCCTCGATCTCTCGTCGATGCCCGAAATCGTGCAGAGCAAACTTCAGATCCTCAGCGAATGCTTGGAGGCTATCTGCGATGATACAACAAGTGCCGAGAGCGACGCCAGAAAATTGGAAACCTCGCCCTTGGATGCTTCTTCCACGACACCTACCGGAAATATGAGCGTTCTTCCCTTCTCCAATCCGGTATTCGACAAGCATTTGGCTTCCATCCGCCTCGGGATCGACGACCGTGCATCTGAGGAGATCAGTAGACCTTCGTCTCGCATCTTCCAAGAAGTATCCCACTGGCACAACGCCAAGCGACCGATCCAATCGAAGAATACACCAGTACTTTCTCCACGAGACGAGCTACGTGCTCGCCGCAGGAATCAGAAGTACATGGATGAGATGCAGAAATATGCTGCAAGTTTGACCAACTCTGTCGGAAGAGCACTCGAGCCCGAAACACTTCTTGTCAAATCAGCAGCCGCTTCGAAAGTGTCACAGAAGTCTGAGAACAAGAAACCAAATGCTGAGCCTACTAAAAATGCCGACATCTCAAAGAAAAGTGGCAATCCCAAAGGCGGTAAGAAAAATGTCAAGGTCAGTGGCAAGCAGGCTGCTCAAGAGGCTGCTGCAGCCTTCCAAGCCAAGAAGGCAGAAGCTTCAGACACCAAAGTTATGCAAGCATGGCACATTATTCTGAAGAGTCTGTCTGCTGAGAGTGACCTGCCGTCTCGTTACATCAAGACCAAGGATTACTTTACAAGCTTGCCCAAAGACAAGAGAGAAGTTCTTGGTGCTGAGGTACAACTGTTCTCTCTAAGCACTTTAGTAGAGATTGCCATTCAATCAGGCAAGACCAACGACCAAGATCCTAACGGTATCGTTGCTTTCATCTGGCACACCGCCAGAAATCTCGTTCAGTGCGACAACTTGACCAAGACGATATGCGAGAAGGTCAAACTTACCGTGGATACTTTTGGTCTACCTCCCGTCGACATCCCCAAGCCGACTCAGGACAAATCTCTACCCTTCCGTTTCGCACTCCCTTTGCAGAACGCAGAACTTGTGAAGAACAAGCTGCCTAGCAAGGCGTTCCAGCTTCTTCACTGTGGTCCCTTCCTCGACCGTAGCATGGACGCCGCTCCCGACTCAAGAGTAGACTTTGAGCCAGATGGCTGGCAGAGAAAGGTGCTTGATGGTATTGACGCCAACAAGAGTCTTTTCGTGGTCGCTCCCACTTCTGCTGGTAAAACTTTCATCTCGTTCTATGCAATGAGAAAGGTCATCGAAGCCGACGATGAGGGTGTTCTCGTTTACGTTGCACCGACCAAGGCCTTGGTCAACCAGATCGCCGCCGAAATCCAGGGCAGATACTCGAAGAAGTTTAAGTATCCAGGAAAGAGTGTGTGGGCCATTCACACTAGAGATCATCGTATCAACAACGCAACAGGCTGCCAAGTTTTGGTTACCGTACCTCACGTCCTCCAGATCATGCTTCTGGCTCCTTCACACGCCAACTCATGGGCCACTAGAGTTAAGCGCATCATCTTTGATGAAGTCCACTGTATCGGACAAGCTCAGGACGGTGTGGTCTGGGAGCAGCTCCTATTGCTTGCTCCTTGTCCTATCATTGCACTTTCGGCTACAGTCGGCAACCCAGATGTTTTCAGTGATTGGCTGTCAACAACCGAGAAAGCCATGGGCATCGACTTTGAAATGGTCAGACATCCTTACAGATACTCCGACTTGAGAAAGTTCTACTACGATCCTCCAAAGAAGTTCTTGTTCGATGGTCTAGGCCAGAAAAAGGGTCTACCAACCCTTGGTCTAGATGGCAGTACTGGTTTCGAATATCTTCATCCTGTGGCTTGTCTGGTAAACCGCTCGGCAGGTATGCCAGACGATCTCTCCTTCGAGCCTCGTGATTGTTACACACTGTGGATGGCCATGAAGGAGCACTCAAATGACAAGTACAATTTGTCAGCAGAGCTTGACCCTACCAGCGCTTTGCCCAGCGTCATTCGCAAGCAGGATGTTCTGAAGTGGGAAGCAGGTCTGAAGAAGGTCTTGGCTACATGGATGGACGATACCGAGTCACCTTTCAATGCTGTTTTCACAACACTTTCTGGCAAGCGAGCTGAAAAAGAAGAGTTATACGCACCCACCGCAAAGCGTACTGGTCAACGCGAGGCACAGGAGGTTGAAGAGGACAATTTCCTCCCCTTGCTTTGTCGACTCCACGAACAGGATGCAATGCCAGCCATTTTGTTCAACTATGACCGCACACGATGTGAAGACATTTGTGCTAAGATCCACGACGACTTGAAGGAAGCTGAGGATCAGTGGAAAGCGACTGATCCGAAGTGGAAGGCTAAGATTGTTCAGTGGGAGGCGTGGAAGAAGGAGCAAGAGCGAAAGGGCGCCAAGGCTAGCAAAGTCTCGAAGAGCAGGAAGCCTGCGGAGGAGGGCATGACCAAGGCAGACATGCAGCGTGATGCTGCTGATACCGACGCCAATGGTTTCGAAGGCTTCGACCCCGCGGCCCCTCAAGACGGATATCACTTCTGCAACTTCAAGGCTATCCAGATCTCTGAACTCGAAGACTACATGAGGGAGCTCGAGTGGAGACACGTGCCGCAGTGGCTTATTGTTGCTCTGACTAGAGGTATTGCCGTCCATCACTCTGGTATGAACCGCAAATACCGCCAGGTTGTTGAGATTTTGTTCCGCAAGGGCTTCCTCAGAGTCGTTGTCGCGACTGGTACACTTGCTCTGGGTATCAACATGCCCTGTAAGACTGTTGTGTTCACAGGAGAATCTGTGTTCCTGACAGCTCTTGAGTACCGCCAGTGTGCTGGTCGTGCTGGTCGTCGTGGCTTCGATTTGCTAGGAAATGTTGTTTTCCAGAACATGCAGCACGAAAAGGTTCTCAGGTTGATGTCGTCAAGGTTGCCGGACTTGAACGGTCATTTCCCAGTCACAACCACACTCGTTCTTCGTTTGTTCACGCTTCTCCATGGATCGAACAACTCGAAGTACGCAGCTTCATGCATCAACTCACTGCTCTCTCAGCCTCGCCTGTACATGGGAGGTCCCTCTTTCAAGGACCAAACATTGCACCATCTTCGTTTCTCCATTGAGTACCTGCGTAGACAGCAATTGCTGGATGCAAAGGGCACAACTTTGAACTTCGCTGGTCTTGTCTCCCACTTGTACTTCACAGAGAACTCCAGTTTCGCGTTCCACGCACTACTCAAGGAGGGTTATTTCCATAAGCTCTGTGCAGACATCGACAACAACGCAGAGTCGGTGATCAACACTTTGATGCTAGTCATGTCTCATCTGTTTGGCCGTGTCTATTGCCGAAAGTCTGATGCAGAATATCGTGAGAAGGTGGTGAAGCCATCCTCTTCGGTAGTGTTCCTGCCACCCTTGCCCGAAGAAGCAGCACAGATCTTGAACGAGCACGAAAAACAGACGCTCGACATTTTCAGCACCTACGTCCGAACCTTTGTCGATCAGCATGTACAGAAGGCGGATGATGTTCTGCCACTTACAGCTAGACAGGTCGGGCGTTCGTCAGTAGAGTCAGCTTCTAGCTTGGGAGAAGTTTCTCTCCCTTCCACCAAGATTCGTTCGCCGTTCGTTGCGCTGTCAGGTCATACTGATCACTTCAAGTCTATCAGTGAGCTGTGTCGTTCGGTCAGGTCTGGCGTCTTCCTCGAAGAGTCGGCCATTCCGCATGTCGCCATGCTCTCACAAGACCTTGACCAACCTCTGAATGCTTACCTGGTTGACTTCTTCAAGCACGGCGACGTCAAGACTCTAGAAAAGGCAAACGGCATTAGACGTGGTGACGTGTGGTTTATGCTGAACGACTTCTCCTTGGTCCTTGCTACGATCATCACCAGTCTGCTCAACTTCATGAAGCTCAAGGTCGGAAGCGATATGGATTTCCTCGACACCATGGGAGAGCTTGATACCCTGGAAGAGGCTGAAGACGAGACAGTCGCTATCAAGGAGGACGGAGAAGCCGTCCCAGCTCCTAGCGAAGCACCCAAGGCCGCCATGGCTACCATCACTAAGAAGAAAGCAAAGAAGGCCGAGAGCTGGGAGGATATGGCTGACGAGGAAGAGATTATCGAAAAAGACTACAACGAGGCTGCTGCCAAGTTGGACGAACTCAACATGGACAGCGCTGCATGGGAAGGCCAGGGTGGTGAGAAGGGCTTGCTCAAGGTTCTCAAGGCGTTCCAAAGATTGCATTCGGAGTTCAACCTGAAGTTCAAGGCTATGTGGGCATAGATGAATACGAACATGTGGTTCGTAAAAATAGACCAAATACTGATAGACCATACATTCTGCTTGATTTTCTTGTCACCGTCTTGCTCCAAACAACCATAATGCGAATAAGCTCAGCGCAAGTGGGCACCTGACGTTTGATGACGGTGTCGGCCTTGGGTAGCACGATTACGCGACTGACTCTTGACAGATTTCGCGAAAGTGCTGGAAACGAGGTATCACATGTTGCGACCGGATCTCAACGGATACAATACGCTTATCTGACGAAGTTCCACGTCGCGATATACGCGCCTCATATATCGATTCATGTCTTTGAAGATATTGAATACGATTTCCGAGATTGTCGAGCCAAGAGTTCACGCGAGCTCCCCGTTACGAGGGTGCCTGCCGACCCCTAAGATGTCATAGGGGTTTTGACGTTATGTATCAGATGGAAGGGAGAGGGGGATAAGCAGATCTTCATGTTTCGAAGTAGAATCGTTGATGGCATTTTGACGAATGAGCATCCAAGGAGTTAAAACAGAGCCAACGCCCAACATAAGGCCGAGTTGGATCTCGCGATTCTTTCTCTCTGTGGAGTCGGCTCGGTCGGCGCTTCTTTGCGAACTTCGCCTTGCGGTACAGCCACACCAAGAAATCTGACGCCCAGAGCTGTAAACACCGAAAGCCCTGCCAATTTCCGAGCGTTCGGGCTTTCTTGTACGACGGTGTTGAGATATATGTAATCCGCCGCCAAGGTAAGATGAGCAGGGCGTATTCTGTTGTAGGCATCCCCTTGCTCCTGCGAGCCCCTCATGTCATAAGAAGCCTCAGCCCCCTCTCACAAACATCCTCGTGTGATACCCTACACTCCGCTTGACTTCGGATCATCTCTAATATGTCGATCGTAAAAAGACCCACCATCAGGAACCGCAGGATATCTTCCTCGCCTTCGCCGCCAGGAAGCCCACACCCGGCTTATGACCCAATCCGGATGGAGACTGTGGCTCGTTTGGACAACAGTTCTGCCGTACCTCTCTCAATCAAGCAAGTCGACCTTGATGGCTACGATATCGTCCCTCCAGTTCCCGCATTCCACAACACCTTTGAGCTGCCCCACAATATCTACAGTCTTCAAGAACTCCAAGATGACATCGCCAAGGCCATTTCGGCACAAAACGGCATTCCTCATCGTCGCGTGGAAGCAAAGCGAGACTTCTATTTCAAGCTGTCGGCCCACTATAGACGCCATACAGACGAGAAGCGTCAGGATGTGCGTGTCACGGCGCAGAATTGGGATGAGCTTAGACTGCTGCTGTTGAGTGACGAGGTGCATGTCGCGTGCTTCTCTGTCTTGTGGTGGAAGAAGACGACAGGACAGAGAAGGGCCGACCGCGCAGAGGTGGGCAGCAGTCTGGCTTGCTGTGTTGTGCAGTGAGCTATTCAAGAGTCAGGCCCTCGATGGGTTCTTATATGGCTTTTTGCCGAGTCCTCACGACAGTCCACTCCATACGCTTTAGCGACAGTGTCTACGAGCCTTGCGCCTACGACAGAAACGACTTGAGGTCTATCAGTTGGTGATCTCGACTGCCTCAATTGGGTGTTGGAGTATCACTGCCATACTTTCCGCGAACTAGGCACGTCCCAGCAAACAGATGCCGCTCTGCTCAAGGCCGCCGGGATGTCATGTCAGGATGTCATAGACGCGATACGCGTGACATTGGCTTGACAAGGTTGGGCAATGCAGGAGATGAGTTCGAAAGGGCTCGAGCTTACAAAGAACGCGTCGAGGTCGGCGGACAACTGGGTATGACAGGATTGTCGGATTTGCATCGGTCTTAGGCGTACCAGGAGGAAATCTTTTACGAGAATCACGAACGAATAACGAATGTCACGAACTTTTTTACTTCATCTACATTTTTTCGCTTCGCATTACACAGCCAGGTCGCCTAAGTCACTGAATTTGTTGGATGCCTGAACCATGAGATACCCTGGTCGCTGTCATGAACGGAAGCTATAGCTTTGACAGAAGCTAGCTGGTGGTGCTTGGACTGCGTATGAAACGATATGACCATGCCTTACTTCGGCTATGAAATATCCGACTATCCGACCCAATTACTCTTGGCTGTCGTTGGTAGCCCTCACTCCACTTTGTCAAAAGTCATGAAACTATATGGCTGTACGAAGCAACCCTAGGGCATTGTTGATTGCTCGAGAAGGCTTCGGCTTTGACTTTCCCTTTACGGAAGCTATCCATATCAGGCAGAACTTCGGGATATCAGGCACGTCATCAGCAAGACCACCTACGCTTTTGAGAGGAGTAACCATCTGTCCAACTCAATACCAATATCAATCATGTCAATCAAGAATATTGTTCTAGTTGGTGCCGATGGCAATCTTGGGCCAGGAGTCCTCAATGGTCTGGTTGGAACAGGAGCTTTCAAAGTCACGGTCTTCAAGCGAAAGTCCTCGAAGTCGAAGTCCAATTATCCGGACGGTGTTGAGGTCAAGTTGTTGTCGGACGATTTTTCAATCGATGAATTGGTTCCGGCTCTCAAGAATCAAGATGCCATAGTCAGTACTGTGTATGGTGCACAAGTCGACTTGCAGAAGCGTCTTGCGGATGCAGCAATCAAGGCTGGTGTAAAACGGTTCATTCCATCCGACTATGGAAGCTGCGACTCGCAGAGCAAGAGAGCCATGGAGCTTGCACCCATTTATGTCGCCAAGTCACAAGTGCGTGACTATCTCGAGAAGCTAGCTCAAGAGAATCCTGGCTTCAGCTGGACCAGTCTCGTATGTGGCCACTTCTTCGATTGGGATCTCGGCTTCTTCCATATCAATCTTCAGGCCAAAAGCTTTGAGATTCTTGACGATGGTGAAATTTACTGGAGCACCAGCACATTCGCGCAAATTGGCAAAGCAACTGCCGCCATACTGCAAAAGCCAGAGGAGACAAAAAATCGTTTCGTCTACATTCAGAGCTTCCGCATTAATCAAAATCAGCTCCTAAAAGCATTTGAGAAGCAGACGGGTCAATCCTGGAATGTCAAGAAATACGACTCGTCGGAATATGTGAAAGAACGCAAGGCAAAGGCAGACAGTGGGGACAAATCGGCCGTAGAAGATCTGGTCTGGGTCCTCGGCACATTGGAAGCTGATTGGGAGTCTCGTGATGAATACGCCAATGATCTTCTTGGACTGCAGCAGGAAAACCTTGATGATGTGGTTGCGAAGATTGTCAGAGACAATTGAAGTGTTTTCTAAAAGACTCTCAGAGGGCGTGTCATTGATGTTAGTAAACATTTGGTATTTCGAGTGAATGTCCTGCTGACCGCCGTCATGGTCTTGTCTAATGCGAATATGTCCTTCGACAACATCGGTAAACGCCGAGGTTGTGACCGCGACTAGATTCTAGATATCAAGAACATTAAGCGGTGCACAGGTAAACGATGATCTTTGTTCTGGTGCGTACGCTAATGACTATTGCGATTCATAGTGCGCTGCTCCTAGAAAGGTGACGCACAGTGATGGTAAGCTATAAAAATGCACAACACTCTCCTAAACCGAAGTGTGTCCAGGGAAATACCTCAGAAGAGACTCTCAATGGACGTCACTCTGTTCTCGAAGATATCGCGCATATCCTCAGCTATAAATCCGACCATAAAGCTGACATCGGAAGGTGGCTTGGGGGCTCCTTCTCTGCTTGAATCCACGCCATGAACAAACGTATTCGCAGTCCATTGTGCAGAATCATCCAATTATCATCACCATCGTCAGTTTATTCATAATGGCAGCTGAAGGTCGATCTTTAGACTTGTTGGAGCGCTTCCAGCTTGCTCAAGCGCGCGCTGGATCGGTGCCATACATCACAATCATCGGGCTCATTGTTGCAACTCCTGCCGATATGTTTGACATGTTGGCCGAAGTCCGTCGCAACATCGACCTTCTTATGAGGATACATCCAGTATTGGTCGCAAGCATCGATAATACTGATATTCGCCGTCCCAAATGGAGACCAAATCATGACGACCCGCCTTTCACAACATACGATCCCACAGTTCATCCCATCGTCTATCCCGAGGTTGTTGCAATACGGACCGTCGGCCAGGTTGCCGGGGCAGAGGAAGCTGAGGCTCAAGCCTTCAATCTGGCACATGGACCTCTGTGGCGCGTTGGAGTGTACCGGCTGGAGGAACAACCTCTCAACACCTATTGTATCGCATTGACTGTTCACCACATCGTTACCGATGGTATGGGCGCTCTTACGCTATTCGATGAGGTCATGCGGCAACCGTCTAGTGTTCCTACAACATCATCGCAGCCGCGACAGCAGCCAATGCCGCCCAAAGCACACAAAACGATGAGGATGCAACCTTCAATCGTCAGAACTATGCGCAAGGGCGCTCGTTGGATCCTCAACCACAGACTGTCTTTGAAAGTAACACATGGGCTCGGGGCCTCCAGCAAATGGCCTCCCTCAAACCTGCTGAAAGACCAACCAAGAAGGCCGAACGTCAGTCATATCTCTATCGACTTTAGTAAAGACCAAAACAGGATTGCTGAGAGGTTAGAAGCTCTCGGACACCAGATTGGCACGGTAAACTCAGTACTGCATACTGCTGCGGTTGTTGCTCTGGCAGCAGCTGTCCGCACGGACGACCACAGTTTTGACACCATCGGTACGGAGATGCCAATGTCGCTGCGTTCAGATCGCCGCAATCACCCACGCATTGGCGGCAACTATACCGGTCTGGTGGAGAGGTCCATCCCGATATCCAAGTTGAAGTCAGAGACCATCACCGGTTTCACCAGAGACACGGACAAATACATACATTCACGAGAGGCAAAGAGCGATGCGAGAAGCAGAGTAGGAGAGTTTCGTTTCATGCCTGATCGATTGATACCTGATTCCTGGAAAGATTCCCTTACCAAGAAAGGCACTTCCGACAATCCGTTTCGCAGCTCGTTGATGATGTCTAACCTTGGCCGCTTCGAAGGTAGACATATACCTGGGTTGGAAAGAGTCTGGTTCTGTCACTCCAGCACGTCCTGGGGCGCTGCGATCAATATGAACGTGGTGAGCCTTAATCTGAGGCAACCCTCGGATGTGAGTGGTAGAAGGGAAGCAAGGTTGGCCGTCATGATCTCATGGCTTGACGGTGCCATTGGAAGGGAAACCATCGATCGGTTCTGCGCAGCATTCGTGAGAGTAGTCAACCTACTAGCAAGAGCCGGGGGTGCGCCCAATTTGGACCGCCATGCTATGCGGTCAAGGAATCTTCAGGACCTTGTGGTATAGGCTCGCACGAAGTTGGACGAAGAAATGGGCGGATATTGACTCTCTTTGGCGCTATGACTAGTCACTCTTTAACATGAAAAGCATCTCTCATGAACCATTCATCAAATGAGTTGTCTGTAGAGATGCACAGTGATATTGTTCTTGGAGCTTCGGCCACTGAGAGTCCCTTATTCTTGGTCTCTCCGTGGACAATATCTCAACTCAGATACCACTGTGCATTTTGATTAGGGGAAAAATCCTGATGAGTCTCAGGGAACAAAATGCAAAACATACAGCAGCAGGGATTCCCACGTGGTCACCCACCGTAGTACTAATCTGCCGTTCAACTGCTTA
>JAXQGV010000017.1:0-39793 GCA_037040395.1 Aureobasidium sp. M94-06E | reverse complement strand
CCTCCTCGCGCGTTGGCATACCTCCAGGGCGCTGTACCTCAACTGCTTGTCGCTGCGGTGGTAGCGCTTGTTCCGTCGCTTCTGCGATATCTTTCCTCTTGGCACTGTCATGTCACTCATGCTCAGGCAGAGATAGCGTACTATAGATACTACTCGGCCTTCCTCTTCTTACAAGCTTTCTTGCTAGTGTCAATCTCTTCGAGTTTGATGGTCACATTGTCTGAAGTCTTGAACAAGCCATCTGCAATACCCAGAGTGCTGGCCTTGAATCTCCCCAAAGCTGGTAACTATTTCATCTCTTTCTTGACTTTACAGGGATTTTCGCTTTTCGCAGACATGATTGCGCAATGGGCTTATCTTCTCAAGAGAACATTCAAGAGCCGTTTCTTGAGCTCGACGCCCCGTCATCTTGCCGCGGTTGCCTCACAGGATCCTTTCTCCATAACAGGGATGTACTCGACAGTCGCGCTTCTGGGAGTGATCGGTAGGCTCGGGAAATCCATCGGAACTTGGTTCTTCAAGCTGACTTTCGCAGCTACAGTATATTCAATCATCACCCCTCTAGCCTTGTTGCCCAGCAGCTTAGGATTGTTTGCGCTTCTGATGGCAACAAAGCCAGCCTTGCGCCGATTCAAGGAGAACGCGGCAGGCACTAACGGTGAGATATTCTCGAATGTTATCAACCAACTCTTCGTGGGCCTGTATATCATGCAGCTCTGTCTCGCCGGCATATTCATCAGTGTTGAGAGCAAGACTGCTAGATTTGCTTGTAAGGTGCAGGCGATATTGACTCTGCTTCTATTTCTTGCCACTTGCTGCTTTCATTTTACCATGGTAAGAAGTATGAAGCACCGACTTTTGACTGTGTTTTCCCATAGCAGTCTAGAGGATGATACCACTGGAGATTCGACTCTACAAGCTCAGAGCAGGACTACGACAGGTCCTCATATACTCGCCACAACAGCTTCACCAGAGACCTTCCCCGAGTTACGGTCAATCGTAGATCCTTCAGAGACGCAGATTGCGCACATAGTGGCAAACAGTTACCCTTCAGGTCCCGACCTCAGGCGCATGACAGATGTTGGAACTTTGGCTCGACTTTCTGCGGATGACCGTGAGATCGACTTTTACTTGCAGATCACATTATTCATAAGAGATGTGGGGAGCGATCCAGATTCGGAGATTGGACAGTTCATAGAGAGTTCTTTCAGGTTACTCCATTCCGCGAACAGTTTTCCAAAGCTCAAGAAGAGGCTACTGCGGGAGTTTCCGAACTCTGTAGTTCCAAAGGTAGTCGCATAGAAGTGGGTCGCTCGCGACTGGAACCCGAGCCGCACTTTATATGCACAGTAACACTCATTGAACTCCTCAATATGTCCCCATCGCGGAAAAGACTTCGTCTGCTATGTATCGACAGCCTCATGCATATTGAATGTCTAGGGTTCGACACTGATTTGGTTGGCTCGGAAACTCCGTCGCTTTGTATGCAATCAGTCGTCACTACTATATGAGATCTTACAATAGTTACCGGGAGATCAAGAACAAAACGATCCGACAGTGATCAGTAGTGAGACACTACAACCCAGCGGTATTTCTCATAGGATGGGGATGAGTCGTGTTTTCTATCCGCGGATTGATGCCGCTTGTGAAGTCAAGAATCTGTGCTTCTAATTCCAGATCACCATGGTCTTTCCCAAGTCTTTCGCAATTAGAGTGCCAGTGATCGTACGGATCTGAGGTTGAGTGGAATATATTACAGTCTTCTGGTAATTTACAGCTGAATGATTTGAGACGTCGCCCGACGCCAAGACGCGGACAGAACCTCATAGTCATAGGATACGAAAGCGTCGTAAAACTCCAAATTGACCTTCGGCTCGTGGGCATCTTGTAGAAGTAGGGGTGAATGATGATTTTCCGGACGTACACGATGGAGAGAGCTAAGACCTCCGAAGCAGAGGACATGTCACTTATCCACAATAGATAATACCCAGACCATGTATATTGAGAACGGACTGCTCGACAACCTGGCTGAGCTACATCTCGACGACTTTGATCCTCTGGAGACTGGATCATCTGATGGACAAAGTATCGATCGCGTTCACAGAGGGGGGAGAAGAAAAAAAAGATGGATGCAGACTCAACCTAAAAGCGATTCCAGAGAAGAGATGAAGGAACATATGTCATCATTGGAGGTGGGATCGCTTTCATCGCAGAAACGGCGTGGTGCATTGCATATCTAATATCTTTGTCAGATCAGAACGCGGCCTGACAGATCTGGAATCGCCCTACAACCTGAGTATCGGTGGAAGTCGAGATACAATCTGGTCGTTTTGCTTTCAAAGAGCCAGAACGATCTAGCACTTGGTGCTGATACACTGTTCTTGGCAGTCAACATCCTTGACAGATACAGCTCAAAAAGAATCGTCAAGAGATGTCATTGTAAACTCCTAGGTGGTGTCGCTCTTCTCTTGGCGAGCAAGTATCTCAACCGCTTGTCCACCGCGTCGAGCTTTCGTGAGAGGTGTTGTCTATTTTCTGGTTATGAGTTGCAAGATATTACACAGATGGAGAAGATGGTGCTTCTAACACTGGACTATCTAGTCGGCTTCCCCGCAGTCATTGGATTCATGCAGATTGAGCTGCTCGATTTTCAACAGTTGAAGCCTCTCTATGACATGATGCTCTACATTTGCGAGCTCACGCTTTGTTATTCGGAGTTTGTGTCGACACCAGCAGCACTCATAGCCAAAGCAGCAGTAGAGACCGCCAGTAGGCTGATTGGTAGACCGCTAGGGCAGGGAGAGGCCAGTATGGATACTGGTGATGAAGTTCGACGATTACTTCCTCGAATCTCCAAGATCCTATCGAAGCCACCTCGTGCCCTCTTTTACAAATATGTTAGAGAAGAAAGATCTCGTATGGTTTTGGCTGTTGGTGGATATCAGCCAGAGTGTGGCTCCACATATAGGAGATACCAAAAAGCGTGTAGTCTTGTATGGTAGAGCTTAAGGGTATGGCAGGATGTCGGCAATACAGTTCGCATTGCGTGCTAGGATATGCAGGAACAACTATTACACCATCGGTGTCTTGGTCATATATCTGCCGCACGAGACCGTCATATCATAGCTGATCGAACTGAACTTGGCCTGCTCGGCTGAGGCAGTATACCTTACTCATCTGTGGATGGTTCTCAACGCGGTCAAAAGCTCTCATGCTTATAAATGCTGTTGTTCTGCATCGCTAAACACGGATCTCAATTGGATACTCAGTTGAACCATCTGAACCATGAGAGGTTGTTATCGTGGAGCTAGAACAACACAGAGTCTTGAATCTCATTCGCATCATTCTGGATCTCATCTCTGATAGAGAACCGAACGACGTTCGAAGCAGAATCTGATGAAAGCGACAGTGGGAGATCGCACAAGCATCAATTGGTAGACTGCCCTTTCCTGGCGTGAATTCTACCCATCCAACATCGCGAATCAGTCCAGCTTGAGCGTAACATTCGCTGCTATCTTATGGTTGACATTTGGCATTGTTACCAGTAATCATGTATGATATTTTGCAAACCAGCTAAGGATCGATCTCTTTACCAATACAGTAGGCTGACTGGCATGTAAGCAAGGAAGTGCTCAAGCTTGGACTTAATGTTTTCACATCATGTAACCATAAGATGGACACCCTGTTGCTACATCACGGTCACAACAAAATTTCGAGATCAGACAACTCAAATATGGGATAACAAGGAGTTTTCCACCAGTTTCCTATAGTAAGCGCTTGAAGGTGAAAAACAATGTAGATCTCTTACAAAGTAGCAATAGGTGAGCCTCCGGAGTTATGCGTACGAAGCTGCAGAAAGACTTCAAGCAAGGTGATCACAGGCTATCTGCATGCTGCATTTTCGACAGAAGCGTCCTCTGCTTACGTCGTAGTTGATGCTGCAAAGTGATGTTATCCACAGTAAGAAGAACGTCAGTGTTCCGTTATGTCTTCTTCATTTAGCTGCCAATCGACAAGTTGTTCGCTTTTGTCTGAATCTGACTTAGCTGTGTTTTCAAGGACTGCATCTCAACACCTAGACTGTTAAAGATGGTTCGGATGGAAGAACTCTCGGCTTGTACAGCCTATATTTGGGTTTTGATGTGTTCCGCAGGCGGGTTCTGACAGCCTTCCTCAGGTCCTGAGCGTCTGTATCTGTGCCATGGAGTCTCTTCGTTGGACTTGAGCTCTGATGCAGTCGTTGTGGCCTTCTGTCCATCCTGGATAACAGCATCGTGGCTGTCCGAAGGCTGCCCTCCATGAATCGCACGCATATGGGCGACTAAATACTCGGGACGTTTGAAAGGGTTTTTCTTATGGTTGTTGCGGTTTTTATGTTGGCAAAACAGTTTCCTTGATCCGCCAAGAATAGTTGGTTACGAGAGACAAAAGCACAGGACGAGGGCGTTGTGTTGGTTCAGCAAGAGCTTCCAGATCTAACGACCAAGTACAAGTCAAAAAACTACCTCGGAATTGGAATGGAATCGTGTTGACGCCTGGGGGGCAGCTTGCTAGCGGCAGTATTGACCTCTCAGAAGGCAGTGCTGCCTAGATATGCGCATTCCTCGGACTCGAAACATCCATGCATGAACAGATTCGATAATGCGCGCCCAAAATCCTCATATGGCCGCTTCATGTCCTGATCTCTATTGTGTGTAGATCAGTAGTCCATGCAAGCTGTCAGTCGCTGAGATATCTGTATTCGATTGATTAATAACTGTCCTGCAATCTCACCTGCAGCTCCCACTTTTTCCCTCAAACATATCCTGGTGTCACTCGTTCCCAGCAGCCGCTAGATATAGATAAATCATGCATCATCACTCCGTCAAAGCGAAGCATCAGTGCAGATCGCGATCTCATAGAATGAGGCGACATGTTTGCCCGAGACAGGCTTCTTGCGCTCAGGGTGCGCATCACGCTACATACTAGTAATGATATTGTCTGCAACTTTGGATCGAGTTCATCAATAAACTTCTGTGTTAGTGAGCATATGTTGCAGCCTAGATAAGGCATGCGTGCAGAAACGCAGAACGTGTCACAGATTATGACTCAAGGATCTCTCGATCAATCATGGAGCAGACGCAGAGTGTTCGCTCAAGCACAAAGAGATGGGGGTGTGCCAGGTGCGGCATAGGTCCGCTAAGATGTGACTATATTCTTATGCGTGCAGATCATCACCAAGACGATACGATTCCGTACGTCTCGCGAAGAGAGGTAGAGCTTTCGCGGTAGTGCTGTGGTTTCTGGGTCGATAGATGTTGCTGCGAGACGGTACACTAGAGAAACTATTGGATGGCATGGCACAGGATGCAATATCGGGTACACGTCCAGCCGCAACGAACTCCAACCAGCTGGCAGTGACAGCGGTTCGTGCTGGAGGCGGAAGCTCGGGACGAAGGAATAGTCGGTACTCACAACGATACAGAGGTGATGGACCAGGTATAGTGTGCAAGCCAGAGAATTGTAGCTCATCGCAAGATCATAGACCAAGGTATCTCTGGATCAAGACAAGTGGACGCCATGGTGATTGTCAGGAGCGACAGCATTAGCGTTGCACACCCGGTTCCCAAACAGACAGGTTGGGGACGACGACGGTGGAGTGGGAGGATGAGTTTGCAACTTCGATAGCTATGAGGATCTGGGCGGCCGTTCTCTCCGACCCTCGCATGTTCGCTATGGTAGTTTGTCTCCAGGGAGTTCTCTGCAAACAGCGTGGGCGATCGCGCGTCATGTCACGGCTCGGGACGACACGTCCGACGCAGACCTACCACAATCACTCATGCCACACATGAAGAGCTCTACAGGAGATAAGCATCAAACTTTCGCACTCGTTAGAGAAGCCATCGATGATGAACAGTATGTACGTGACGACTGGTAGTATGATCGATTGAATCATTAAGGCACCTTACCGAGACGAATCTTTTGCTTATTGCGCATGTTGGTAAAATCCACGCTCGCTGGAAGTTATGTTGATGGTCAGCCATGACTATTGAACCCAGACGTGGACAGAGCTGAGATCACGTGCATGTATCGACTCCAACGAGAATTTTGATTT
This sequence comes from Aureobasidium sp. M94-06E, assembly GCA_037040395.1. Taxonomy (NCBI): domain Eukaryota; kingdom Fungi; phylum Ascomycota; class Dothideomycetes; order Dothideales; family Saccotheciaceae; genus Aureobasidium; species Aureobasidium sp. M94-06E. The sequence goes on along the minus strand of JAXQGV010000017.1, from coordinate 33,699 downwards.
CCATCCCTCGCTTTTTGGCGTCGCACTTCTTTGTCTGCACTTCCCTGCTACACCCCAATCGCTGGCTCTGCCTAGCATCATCGCCAAGATATGGACACACTCGACTGTGCCGAATTCTATGCGTTCGACCGAGGAAGTATCCAATTCCAGTACACGAGGGTTCTCCTTCACCAGGACTCCAGGATCTTTCTCGGTCAATACTCAGGACGAAAAACTGCTATCGGAACAAATCTGGACATCGAAAGACTTTCCGCTATCCAAGAGATACTCCCCGAGATGTACCGTCCACAGGATTTGGGCAACTACATCCATGTCTCAAAATTTCAAGTTGAGGGAGTGCACATCAAACGGCCAAACTTGTTACAATTCGATGGCACGCCTCATCTGGCGGAACTCATGCTTGTCGATCTAAAAGCTTGCGAGATCCTACATCAACATCCACACGTGAATATCGCGAGATACTTAGGATGTCTCAAGGAGGGCGGGAAAGTCGCTGCATTGTGCTTCTCGAAGTACAAGGAGACCTTGATGGACAAACTCAATCCAGAGGGTCTTAGTAAGGTTGACTTCCTCAACACTGCAGCGGAAGCTAGATCAGCAGCTTCTCAGAGGTATCTGCCTCGTATTGAGCAAGCAGTACGACACATACACGAGCTGGGACTAGCACACAATGACATCAACCCGGAGAATATCATGATAGATTCGGAGGATAATCCCGTCCTCATTGACTTCGACTCATGTGTAGAGCAAGGTTCACCATTGTCAGGTATCAAACGTACTTTAGGATGGTATGACGAATCGATTGAGGTCTCAAGACCTGAGAACGATTGGCGCGCACTGAAGGAGATCAGGACGTGGCTTGAAGCTTCGACTGCTGAGAGTTTCTCGTTTGGCTATTGAAACGATCTGGAGGGGAATTACCTGTGATAGGGTGATATAAAAGAGCGGCTGATGGCTACCATTCAATAGTGTCTGTGCTTCGACTTGAGCTCGCTTTCTGCAGGTAACTACATGGTTGTTGTTAACGAATGAGACACAATTCGATCGATCTCACGGCAAAAGCTACCCTTGGCGGAAGGATTCCATTCCACCTTGCCATTCGGCTCGAGTGATACATCGCTGTTCCACGTTGATGGAAGAGCAGGGGCCACTTAAGTGACACGTTAGTACACATGAACTTGATGTCAATCCTCGCTAGCTCTGCATATGCAGTTTGGTCGTCAAAGCTGAATGTGGTGGATAATTCCTGCATCAAACGCGAGACTGTCTCGATTTGTCAGGATAAGCGATCGAAATGTGCTCTGCCCTGATCTTCCTGGCTATATAAATACGCTATGAACCACTGTATCCCAAGTCTTGCAAGTACCTGCTTTTTCAGATTCTTGTCTAGAAAACCATTACACCTTACCGCAACAATCCGTTAGTATTTTCGACTTCTATACATGGTAGACATCAGACTAATCAAAGACGAGCAGAGCAGTATGGCAATCATCACAGACCTGTCTGGCGGAGAGCTCATCAATCAATGCACCTTCAAATTGCACTTCGGAATGATACAGAAGATCAAGGACTGTGGAAGCAAGACTTGTCCTCAATCAGACGCATATACAGGATGAACATCCAACTACCGACAGCAGAGTAACAGGTGTTTACGGTAAAACTTGCCCTTGAAACATGATCTACTCTTCTGACTCACTTCTGTAGATGGCTACAGTAAAAGCGTTGAGGTAGCTGATGTTTTCCAATCTGATCCGAGGCTGTTACTGTAGGAGTGAGTCTTGGTATCCGGTTTTACTCCAGTGGGGAGGTTTCCCGTATACTTCAATGCGAATGCAAAGACTGCAAAGCTTCAACTTTGTTTCCGCGGTTATCCAAATTGTCACGTGTCTAGTTCTTCCTGTACCACAGGTGTATTATCTAAAAATCCTAGCATACTGAGGGATTCTTTCCAAGTAAGATCTTTGGCAGGGCTTTCACATGGCTAGCGTATGTAAACTGTTGGAGTGACTAGACCAAGGCGCAAGACCAGAAATGCTCTTCACTTCTGATTTCACAAAATTGCGACTTCGCTTGCTTGACATAGGGCATCCAGTATCGAAACTGCTGCGATGAGGATGGACTGGAGATTTTGGTATATGGTTGTACCGTTCTCAAGCCCGCCAATTCCTCCAATTGCGCTAGTAGCACTTTCGAGTCTAGAATCGGCCAAGCACGGATTTGGTGTTTGGGGAGCAACCTCCGTGGTTGCTATAGTGGGTAGCAGCGAGTCTGTAATCATGACAAGGATACTGATGACTGCTTGGGCGTATCATTTGAACCCACTGTAGGTGTCTAACAGGTAATCTTGATGGGAATGTCTCACAATTCATACAAAATGAAGAGTCGACTCTTGCGTCAGACTTAGAGCCGACAGCTCAGGGAAGCAAACTCTGATTGTTCCAGCTTGGAAGTGAGCAATACCGTGGACGCTACATCTACCAAGAGTTCACTGGACTCTAAAGAATCGAATGAGACACGCGGTAATGCCGGGGCATCAGGCTTGTCTAGAACGGTGGACTGCGAAAAATTGTTTGTGCTAGGACAATTGGGACAGGAATACTTCCACTGTATATTTCACTCGGATAGATAAGCGTGTCCTGCTTACAAGTACTCAAAATTGATCTTAAGGTGGGGTCTGTCATGGGAAGGGAGACCACTCATGGCACGTTCTAGGGTATTCGATAGTCCAGCGAAATTGATTGGTGCAGTTTTGACATTGTGCTCTAGTGTAAGCCGGGGAAAATTCAGTGATACTCACTCTGCCCATCACGATAGGCAGCATGAATTGCAAAATGATTCGCCTCTCTTAGAACAATATCCAGTCGGAGTATATAGATAGCCGAAAGCACATCAATTATGGAGACGCTTCCAGAGAGCAGACACTCTGAAGACGTGAAGTAATCGTGTGGATCAGTGTGGTGAAGTAATTGTTTAGTGAGCACAGATTTGTCCATCAATATTGGTGCTGCGTCGGATCTTCTCATGCCTTCTTCGCAGCCTTCGCAAACATCTGCTCGACCCTTCCCGTGCCCTTGAGAGCCAGTCTTACAGCCTCGAACTTTTGTTCGGGTGCTCGTTTCCCATTAGCCACACTCTCCATCACCCGCTCGACCGTCACAAACTTGACATTCTTGCCTCCAATCTTGGTGATTTCTTTCTGCATCTTTGAAGCCGACAGACCACCGCCAGCACCTGGGATGGAAGAGGCATTAGGACGACCAAGAACTACGTGTGTGACTGACCGACGATCGAGGTGGATGCTGAGACGTGCACCATGGGTCACGAGCAGGTGTTTCAACTTGTGGTCCGAAACTGTCGGAAACGTGCTGCCATTGATATAGATGCAAACCCCGGCAAACACCTGAGGAGGTTTCCGTGTGTTGGCGCTTTCTGTCTCCTGATCTTGGTGGGCCTCGTCCCCCTGTCCATCGGGACTTGAGTCCTCGCGTAAGAGTTCGTCCTCGTAACTCGAAGCTGGGTCTTGGTCTTGTGACGAGTGTTGTGGCACCGGTTGCGCACTAGGTATATCCAAAAGATCCAGCTCTTGCTCTTTACCCCTATTAACCATAATCTTTGCCTTTGCTTTCTCAGTCGGCGTATCTTTGACACCAACTTTTCTGATCCTGAAAGCTTCTACCACACTCATCTGGCTTCCGCTCCTCAGACTAGGTGCGCCTTTGGCCCAGCTCCCATTGTCCAATCTGTCATCTTTGCCAAAGTCTTCACTGCCGGCACCAACAGTATCTGCAAGCCGAGCACCAACCGACGCTCCTCCGCCGAACTGATTGCTGAGCTTCAGACTGCGTGAGTCACACCAACTCGTACTTCCTGCGAGGCGGTTGTCTGCTTTCTGATGACCGGTCGATGACGAGTTCCATGGGTCGAAGAAACGGTGCTTGGGCTCTGCGGTCACTGGAGGTGGAAGCTGGTATGGGTTTGACATGCTTGTTGTCCGTGTGTGCATTTGCGTCGGGCACCGTCCCAGACAGACTGGCCTGCGGATGCTATCGTGACATCTGGTACTTGTGTCAGACCAGTGTAGTCAAAAAGTTTGTTTTGGACTTTTGAATGATGCTCTCTCTGGATGACGCGACGAAAGAGACCGCCAAGTCACGTTTCCAGTCTCGCTTGCACCTGCCAGCTTGTCAAGTTCGGCCTTACCTGCCTCTGCCCGACGGATGAGTCGTCCACTACAGTCAAACGTGGCTGTAGTGTCTGTCCACTACCACGTATATGTACATATACTAGCTTCGAAGAAGAGAATGTGCCTATGCGATTCGGCTATAACGACAAGAATCACAATTGTGAATGAGTTGCTTGTGGTCTTTGGATCTTGAGGGTTGGTCAAAGCCTCGGCCGCGGATGACAGTCCTCCTAGATGCTGTCCGCCTTCTAATCCATCGAGCTTGCACGAGCGAATGGAGACGAGGCAGGTTGCGTGTGGGGTAGTGCAAGGCCCCCTGGTTGATCACATCACTGATCAGGGTCCTGGCGGATGACCAAAATAGAATAGCCAGTGCACCAGCACCCCCACATTCTTGTCGGTTGTCCTGCCACAGCGCTTCAAAACCAAACTTGAAGCCGTCTGCGTCTTTTATATCAGTCACTGTCGTCACCATGGCTCGAGTACGGCCACTATTTGCTGCTCCGACGCATCAGGACGGCGCAAGGGACATTCCTGAGGATGCGACACATACCGTGACGTTTCGACATCCGGGCTACCGAGATGAGCACAACATCATCATGGTTCTACCTGCGCTCGACGACGCGCAGGGAGGCATCCATCATGAAACAGCTCTGACTGCTTGCGCCATCGTCGCTGGCAACCGCTGGGATGGCTTTTTGCGCGAACAGGGGACCGGCAGCAGAGTCACGACACCACGAGATGGGATCTTGAAGGGCAAAGATTACTTCTTCTGCTTGTCCGACGACGCCAAAGGTCAGTCCACTCAGCGCCTTTGTTGAGATCTACCGATGCGACCCCAACCCGACAGAAAGATATCCCCCCGTCCCTGTCTTCGCACACTGGCGTTTCCCACATGGAGATCTACCGTCTAGCTGGTCGCAACTCAGAGTGCCCAACATGCCGCCCAGCCGGGCGTTGCCTCGTCAGGGCAGTCTCACCGACGCCCTCCTCGCGCGCGACATCTCCTGTCGCTTTACTGCTACCGTCGAAGGCACCGAGCACGCTCCTCTCGTCCCGCGTACCCAAGTCGACTGGTTTCGGCGAAATACAATGTTTCGCTACGGTGTAGCGCCCCGCCCCGAGATCGAGCCCATCGACGTCCCGCGCAACGCCCTGCTGCTTCGCTCCGACATACACACAGTTTTCGATCAACGTCGTTTCGCCATCACTCTCAAGCCCTTGCCTGTTGCTAGCGACAGCGCAGCGACAGCGCAGCGACACACGGACTGGCTGTACATCTGTTTTCCCCCGGCTTGTCCGAGCAGTTTGCCAAACTCTACCATGGTGTCGCTTTGCAACCCTTATATGGCGTCGCGCCTGAGTACTTGTTCGCACGCTTTGCCTGGACTGTTTTTGTTTACTCGGCTCAGTTTCTGGAGCAAGGCATCAAGAGAGCCCTCTACATTGTACACGATGGCGAGACGTCTGATCAAGAGGTCAACGCAGACCAATGCATGCAACTTTACTTGAGCTGCAAGTCTCGAAGTCTCAGTCTTTCGAAACGCAAGCGCAATAATGGAGGCTCCGTCCAGGAGGGCGAGTGCGATGCTGAAGGACAAGAAGACGAAGGTGAAGACGAGGGGCGATACAGAGGACGTGCCAGACTGCGTAGCTCGAGTTGCCTTGCCGCTTCGGAGTCTACAGCATTCCAAGCGCTGCTCGCAGTCACAGACACCACTTCTACGGACACCCATGACCTTGACGCTCCATCTTCTGCTGACCCTCGTGCTGCCCCATATGCAGGCGCAAGGAATGATCTGCCTGTCCGAGAACCTATGGGTTGTGACTTGCCTAAATGAACGGTAATGTCCCACGCAGGTGGGCTTTCACAGGTTCTTGGCTTGCTCGCCTTCCAGACGTCGAGAGTCCATACGAGTTATCGTTTGACGTCTCGGTCCTGCAATACTTTCTAGACTTGGTCAAACGAACGACGATGCATAAGTCTCAAGCGCTATACGGAGAGTCTGTTGGTTGAGTTGTCTCCCTCATTCGCCTCTCTCAGTCGCTCTCAGGTAAGTCTTGTTCAACATCTCCATCAAAACCCTATGCGCTGGTATACAGCCTCCACTCGGCCTGCAATCTTTTGACGGTGACCCGTGATCTTCGACTCTTCGTTCGCGAGCAAAGCCTGTAAGTCCTCTACATCATGGCCATTCTGCAGCTCCCAGCCTATCTCCATGATGGCCTCGTCGTGCGTGTCCTCCAAGCAACTCAGCTCAGACACCAGAAATTCCAGTTCCCCTTCTTCTTCCAGGTCTTCCGTAACAGTGACGATTCGGTCTTGAATGGCTTCCTCTCTCACTTTGCGAATAGTGTTCTTGCGTTCGTCGTCATCGACACCCTGGCAAACGCAACGGGACATTTCTGAGGCAATATTATATATGGGTGCTCTGATCCCAAACATGCAGGCAGCTGTTCCGCAAAGGTATCCTCTCTCAAAGAGGGATAGCTGGTTTCCATGGTCTATGATTGCCCTTCGCAGGTCGGAGGAGCTGGGCAGAGGTCGGCCGACATGGAGTCCAGGTAGAGCGAATCCTCTTGCGATGACAAGGTCCATCGAAATGATATGAATCACATTGTCGTCCGGCACTTCCCAAAGGAGAATGTATTCGTTTTGGAAATTCTTGATTTCTTCCTCTGAGCTCTCGCTTTCGATTGCAAAGTCTCGAGCAGGGTAAATTTTGGTTTGAGCATCCGCCTGGGTCGTGAAGAATGCAATCATGATATCTCGTTCATCTTCGCCAAGCCACATTTTCTTAAAGGCAATATGGAGAGCTCGAAGGAAGTTGGACGTCGTCGACACGAACGCGGTGGGTGTGCGACCATATAGATTTCTGTGCTGCTGAAACTCTTGGAGCAGTCCTGCCCGTGTAAAGTGGTGCGGACGAACACCATTGTGTACTTCGCTGCTTCTCAAATCGCTGGCACTTTTCGTGGACCAGCAGCGATGTAGGACGGGCGCAATATTGTTGGACATTTTCGATACAAGAGTCTTCTGAATCTGATGGTTCTATGTCTTATAAAAGTCTTTCTACTTGGTTTGAGAAAGGCGAGTCAAAGCTGTGTTCCAGGAATGGGGTTTGAGCTTCTATTGACAAGTCTGCTGACACCAACACGTGCAGCCAACTCACAACTCACCAAGAAAGCCGCCACATGCATATGCCCATGCACATGCAAGGCTAGCAGAATTGGACAGCACAGCCAAGTCAATCACAATACAGCACGACTTTGAGACAGACCCTGCACATTCTCAATATAGGGAAATATCTGTTCGGATGGACGGCAGTAGGGCTCGAGAGTGAGTTATCGTGGGGTTCTCAACGAATAGTCACTGCTGGGATACTATGGTGAGAGATGTTAGGTGGGACACGTGAAGTCCCTACCAGTATGGTCGCAAAGAACGGAACTGATACTGCGGTTCATCGATGTCTTTGAAGCCTGCCATGCCCAAAAGGTGCTTGTTGGCAATATCACACTCTGAAACTTCCTGTGGGCGGCGAAATACACAGCTCGAGTGCAGTTCTGCTGCCTAACGCAGAGAAGTCTTCATATGGTCAGCATCGAACAAGAAACCACGTCTGCTGCGGTATGAGGGAAGGATGGCGGGACGATGGTGTTGAGCTTTCTGAGCAGTCCCAAGAACGAGGCCGTGGCGATCAGACGTGCACCTCTCCTAAGCGACATATGTACGATCCCTTTGAGGTCTTCTGGGGAGGCTACCTAAGATACGTTGCCCTACTCTCCGCCCTAAATGTTGATGTCTGCGCCTCTGTCCAGCAGCATCCGTACGATCTTGCCGTGGCCTCTGCGTAAAGCTTCATACAGTGCGTTGTCGTAGTGTTCGCGCCGCACGTTGACCTCTGCACCTCTGTCGAGCAGCATCTGCACGACCTTGCCACAGCCAGAGTACGAAGCTGCTTGCAGTGCACGGCCATATGTTTCGCTTCCAGCGTCAACATCCGCTTCCCTGTCTAGCAGCACCTACACGATCTTGTCGTCGCTGCTTGCTGAAGCTGCTTGCAGTGCTTTGCTGTAGTATTCGCCCTGATAGTTGACGTCTACACCTTTTTCAGCAGCATCTGGACAATTTTTTCGTGGCCGCTTGTCAAAGCCACGTATAGTGCATTGCCGTACTGTCCACCCTGGACGTTGACGTCTGCGCATCTGTCTAGCAGCATCTGCACAACCTTCTCGTGGCCTTGTTCTGACGCAAAGTACAATGCTGTCCTCTCAGCTTCGTCCTCTGCTTCTAGATTTATCCCGGTCTTTCTCAAGAAGTGCTCAAGGACTCTATCATGATTGCTCAGTGCAGCAAGCCATATCGGTGTCATGCTTTCTGCAAGATCATACTGCCGAGTCTTGGTCCAGAAGCGATCGAACCAGAACTTGAACACTTCTTCGGCATCGTACAGAGCTATTCTCGGTTTCAAAATTCATTAGAATTTGCCACCCCCAACTTCGAACTCGATGCTCAGAGCAGCTAATTACTTGCTAATTCATCAATTATATAGCTATATACAGCTCTTCCAGCTCTACTAGCTATAGTAATAGCTGTAGGTCGTTGTTCTATTCATATACACGAGTTTTGAAGCCTCTCAGAGCCCTCGCTGATGCGCAGTATAGCAGTAAACTAGCTCAGCTCAATGCCTCTCAGCGACCACGACAAAACGCTAGTTGAGGCCATGTTCCGCGACGACTGCGACGTCAATACAGTACTCAAAGTAGTTCCTCATGCTGCTCGGAGTACGCTCTACTGGATGCAGCGTAACTTTGAAGCCGCTGGCCACGTACAGAAGCCTTCTACTGCTATCAAGCAGCGAGGCCGTCGACGCAAGTTGACACCAATAGTACGCCAGTATGCCATGGAACTGCTTGCGCATAGAAACGACCTCTAGCAGGAGGAACTGGCTTTTGAATTGTGGTGCGAATTCGACATAGAAGTATCAAAATCGACGATATGCCGCATGCTCAAGGAAGAGAGGCTATCAAGCAAGGTCAATACTCGTATTGCTAGTCGTCGCTCTGCTGTTGAACAAGGCGTATACGAGGAGACGCTTGCTCAGCTCATGGCTCGAGGCCGCGAAGCTGGCATTGAAGCGTTAGAGATGTTGCTATACCTTGATGAATCCGCAGCTTCTGAGAAGGTGATGTTCCGACGGCGCTCATGGTCAGCAATTGGCCTACCTGCGTATACAAGGTCAGAGCTATTGTCAAAGGTTAGATGCTCTGTGTTACCAGCTCTGGATATCCATGGATACCTCCCTGGGGCTACCCTTGTCGTTGAGGGAGCGGTAACGCAAGCCATGTATGAACACTGGCTAGAGACAGTAGTATTACCTCAGAGCGAGCCATATCCAGGAAGGAGGTCGATAATCATCATGGATAACTGCTCAACGCACCACTCAGATAAGGTAATTACCTATAGTACTTGCTGTATACGTACTAACGCCAATAGATCATAGAGCTCTGTGGCCAGTTTGGCGTACAACTGCTGTATCTGCCGCCATATTCACCACATCTGAACCCTATAGAACAGACCTTCCACCTCTTGAAGCACTGGCTGCGTAAGCATAGGGATCTAGCGCCGCGAGTTGATGAATTTGATGAGACGGAAGCGTACAAAGCGGCATGGATTGAGCACCTCGAGAAGGCGACTGCGTGGGCCTTGGATGATGTTAGTATAAGCAATCTGTTTGTCAGAAGTCGAGTACCTACCATCTAGTCGCTAGCGTTTGATGCGCTATACGGCGAGCTTGATGAATCTGAAGGTATTGAGGTAACAGAGGGAGCGCCAGTTCGTCGTCGTTGTTTGTATTGGTCGATAAACTTGGTCAATTCCTCAAGGATTACTATACGCAAGCCACCTTGCTCAACTACTCGAGTTAGCTGCCTCTCGTTGCTATTGAATAGCAGCCGGAGGTCCCAGCAGTCAGTTTCAAGAGCTACACGAGCTCTATCAAGCTGAACTGACCAGTTGGAGTAAGCTAGCTTTACATGGTCCCAGAAGCTCTCCCAGCTAGTAGCAGTATTGAGCTCAGGTGGCACTGGCGATAGCTGCCGAGCAGCAGCAGCAGCAGCCGTAGCTGGCTGCGCAGCTGGCTGAGTAGCTGGCTGAGTAGCTGGCTGAGTAGCTGGTAGCTCTAAAGGCTAAGTTTGGCCAACATAGAAGTGGTTGATAGTTGACTGATTTGAAGGAGAGGACTGAGGCTTTGATATAGTAGCTCGAGAGGCTCGCTTAGCAAGCTCTTACTCATGCTTCTCATAGCTACGTATGATTAGCTCTCGTATACGACGAGAGGGCGCTTCTAGAGTGCCCTCGCCGCATCGAACTGCCTCTCGCCAGTGCTGTGCTACATGGAAGATCACCTCGTAGTGGCAGCCATAGCTAACAAAGCAAGCAAGGCCATGGCGCGCTTTGATAGGACAGCGTAGAGGGTCCTTGCAGTTCCAGTAGTCTTGAATACTACTCCAAAACAGCGCTCGGTCATCCATATACCGATTAGTAGCAGCTTCTGAGCGCTCTGAGCGGCGATGACGGTTTTGACTGGATTGCTGAGGCTGAGGCTGAGGCGTTGAGGCTTCATACGCTGGTGGTAGTTCAACTGCTGGCTCTAAGCCATCAGAAGTCCATATTGACTCAATAGTAACAGAGAGTTCCTTCATGCCGCTCTGGCTATTGAAGCGGACGAGATCCATAGCCTTCTTCCAGCGCTCAGCACCCTCTTCCTCTCTTAGTAGAGTGACGACTTCGGTCTGACGGACACCGCGAGCGCCAGTTGAAGCTATAATGGCTCTAACCTTCCATGTATAGAAGAGGGCTATTCGACGACCCTCCAACACAGGAATAGCGGTGTTGTTTAGCTCTTGAAGAACTTCTAACCATGGCTTGTTGCTGCTAGTAAGGGTGGTATCAGCGTCAGATAGCTTCTCGTGGTTCCAGCGAGTGTCGAATAATAGCTTGAATGGTACTATAGCGACGATAGGCGAAGTGGTGGTAGCAGGAGCTGAATTTGATGATACTCTACGTGCGTGGAGGGTCCCTATAGCCTTCTGAGTAGCCTTGCTGACTTTAGTGACTTTATTGGTAGTTGTGGTTGAACGACGGCTTGTTGGCGCTAAGTTGGTAGAAAGCTTCGCGGGTTGAACCTGAGGCGCGAGGGCCTGTATCTTAGTCTTCCTTGAGGTATTTGACATGCGTTTTTTTCCTAACGTGTTCGTAGCATTGGAAAGAGGCTTCCGAGCGGCGGACACCTTTTTAGAAGGTGGTTGTGGTCGTTGTTTGGTTGATCGGCGCTTTGCTGTAACCTAGCGCGAGCTGGCTTGAGGGAGTGTCTGTTCGTCTACAAGGCGAGCTGGCGCCTTGCCACGCGTAGATCGAGGTGTTATAGGTGTAGGAGCATCAAGAGCCTCTTCTTGAGTGTCTTCAAAGTGTATACGACGTCTTGAGCCTATATAGCTTGGTGGTTGAGCTGGCGAGGGTGGTGGCTCTAAGAGGCTCGATTCGCGAGGTTTGCTCTGCGAGCGCGTGTATCGAGTACTGGATCCAGCTGCTACTGCTAGTAGCGTATCCGAGGCAGTAGATTGATCCATATTGACATGTAAACAGTGTAAATTGACCGTAGTAAGTGGTATATAGTTGGAATAGCGCGAGTAATTAGCTGCTCTGAGCATCGAGTTCGAAGTTGGGGGTGGCAAATTCTAATGAATTTTGAAACCGAGAATAACATGTCTTGAAAGGTATCTTCCCCACTTGTGTCTTGGGACAAGCTATAGTGTGTGGTCCACCACTCACAGCAGTACTCTGTGAACTCCTTTCTACTTTTTCCCGCTTCTGCATCACCAGTTGGAAGATCGTCGCTTGGTGGCACTTCGCGGTCCTCAAGATTGAGGCAGCGTATGCAGATGGTTGTCATCGTCTGCTCCATCTCGGCCTGCTGCAGACATTGCCTCCATATGTTGTGCGCGAAGCTCTGGGACTGTTCATAGGCTTGACGAGCGACGAGAAACTCTCGCGCTGTCTGGTGTATCAAGTAGATCCTCGAGTGGTTGACAAACACAAACAAGCCGCACCACTGTCTCAGATGCTTACCGAGGTGGTCTGGACCAAGCTGAGCCTCTGCACATGTCCTGTATTGTTTAGAGGTCACAAGACCGAGCGCCTAGGCCATCTCACCCACTGCCAGTGGTCGCCGAGCTCCCACGATGATCTGCAAGATGAGCTTCACTTTCTAATGCTGTTCTGGTGCAATCCTAGCCAGTATCTTCTCGTAAGCGTGCTCTACAGAGGAAGGCACCGACTAGATGGCTTCTTCGTCTGGTCTGAAGCTGCCTTGCAGAGTCTTCCGGATGTCATCAATGGCCAGATGGAGTCAAAGGTACATGCGGTGCTCCATCGCCAGCAGAGTCTGCTCCAGCCGCGAAGACGTAGTCTCGCGAAGGCCGAGCTCTTTCGCCAGTTGTACCATCCTTACTTTGATCACAAGGTTGCTTTCCGCAAGGATCCGGTCGTTCTCCTGCTCGCTCCGCAGGCGTATAGCAGGCAGAGACGCCGGTATCTGCTCAAACTCTCTCTGGATGTCGTCATAAGGCCGGCTCGTGACGATGAACTTGAGCCACGACTAGTGAGGGCCCTGAGATGCGGCGTCCTCGTAGAAACGAGCAAGCTTTGCGATCAAGTCGCCTCGATCTCTGTCTCTGCACTCGTCAAGAGCATCTAGGACACATGTCGTGTTACGTGCAGCCGCATCCGACGTCGCCGCAAGTAAGATGCGCCACAGCTCGTCAGTCTCTTGCTGCAGCTTGCTTCCATCCTTGTTCCACGCCAGGACAGCGTGCTGGAGAAGGTATGGCTGACGCTGGAAGAGCTGATGTAACAGCGCGCACAGACCAGTCGCGAGACTGTTCTGTTCGTCGTTGTCCTTGAAGAAGAAGTAGCAGACAGTGCTGTCGTCTACATCACTCCGAAGCTCTTCGTCCACCAGCGACTTCGAGAGGACCGACTTGCCGCAGCCAGGATCTGCCGAGATCCAGAGCAGGTCATCGGTGGCACTATCTCTCCAGCGCCGATACAACGGGTGAGACAGGGCCCACTGGCAGGTCTGGTCGACACGATCGGGATTGATGTTCTTGAACTGCTCGTTTGTGCTGATCTTGAAGACTTGGTGACAGCTCCGATGTTCTTTGTTGAGATACCTCGCTTCTTCGTTTTTTAGATGCTCCTTCATCACGTCTGTCGTGACTTTCGACTCATTACACAACTGTTTGATTGACTACATTTTGAATGTGTTATCAGACTTGTCAAACACTCGCGGAAGATCCCCACAAGGGCTGCATGTTACTTACATTCAGCAAGGATCATTCTGATCCCATCCTCTTGCTCGACCCTGCTCGGCACCATCCTCGTGAGGAGATCCTTGGTGTAGATCGCTGCTGTCATTGCTGCATAGCCCTGCCACTCCTTGCTCTTGTGCAAGTCAGAGTAGTCACAGATGCCTCGCACGACTAGGCACGGGAAGTGGTTCATCAGCCCAGCTGCCTCCATCTCGAAGCACATCACGTCCTTCTCTTTTGCTATGGTGTCTCTAATTATAGCATCTTTCATCAGCTGGTTGGCAGATGCGATGACACCATGATGAACGACAAGGTTATCCTCGCCCTTCTCCCTTTCACGACGTTGGACTAAGCCGGCAGTCCGACTCCCGCACACTTCTTCGCAACCATGCTCGCTGCCTTGAGGATGGATAACGTCAGACCTGTAGAGACGATCGCTCCCCTGTTCTGGTCGACCGTACTTCCTCCGCAGCCGAGGCTTCCTATCGAGCACCACCGTTATGTTTGCTTCTATCTGATGTCCATCGTCCTCATACTTGCTTCTCAGACCACTGACCGCAGTGCGCATCACTGCTGGAGGCGGGGTGAGGAACCCGGTCTGCTTGAAGCTTCGTCCTTGGATGGTCTTGCCGTAGTCATATTGATACACACCATCAGTCTCGCCTCGCCGACTGCTGACAACAACGTCGCCGAGTCGGATGTCGTGCTTCGCAGTCGACGCGCCGCCACCAATGCCGACCATCAGGCCGACTCTGACGTTGGGGAAGCTGTTGAGCATGTCTTTGGCGACGGCTGTAGCGCTGCTCAGTCCATACTCGCCGTCTGGTAAAACAGCGATGACGACGTTGTGACCGGCCATCTTGCCGAGGGTGTAGTCGTTGTTGTCGTTGGCCGAGACATGATCCGGGCGATCGTGTTGCTCGTCGAGAAACTGACGTGCTGCGGTATATTCAGTCGTTATTGCGCAGATCCAGCCTACAGTATACTGCTGCGGGTCTGACATGTTCGTGGCCGGGGCTTCGTAAGGGAAGAATGCTTGTTGTAGGGATCAGAAATGCCGCCCACTCGCTTTATTCTGTCTGACGTGCATACTTAGTTCCGCGCAGCCCAGGCATCTGCGCTGCCTGCAGACGCCCGATCATGCAGCCACCATGACAAAACTGCTCAGCCTGGGAATCACTAGAGCCTTGCAGCCCGATTGACAAAGACCTTTGTCATGGACTTGCAAGTCTTCGCCTCTGCATCTCAAGAGTGATGTCGCAGTAGGCAGATGTATCTATGGCCATCTATCACCGTGAATTGACGGCGTACGTGTGTCATCACTGTACACGAAGTCGAGCCAGAACCTCCCGCAGCGGCGTTGTGGACATTCTCCGGACCAATGAATTATGGCGCAGTTGTGGATGTGGAGTCGCGGGTAAATCTTTGCTGCTAGGACAACCCTGGCCCTGCCC
Organism: Aureobasidium sp. M94-06E; assembly: GCA_037040395.1. Lineage (NCBI taxonomy): Eukaryota > Fungi > Ascomycota > Dothideomycetes > Dothideales > Saccotheciaceae > Aureobasidium > Aureobasidium sp. M94-06E. The sequence goes on along the minus strand of JAXQGV010000017.1, from coordinate 18,690 downwards.
CACACATTCTCTCCTCGCCATACTCTTCCTTTGGCGTAGACGAAGCACGTCAAGTAGCTGCTAAACGCGCTCTCGATATAACATGACTGCAGCCCTTGGCCGATGTCTAACCATAATCCGGATCGAAACAATCATATCGTTCTATCGGGCCTTGATCTAAATAGCCCGTTGCTGCAGATCAGCGACAATGTCTAGATGAGACTTTCGCAGCGCAATGAAGTGCAATTTATTCAAGAGAAACTATAATCGTTCTGTTCGCATTCGCTAGAATGTGGATGCAAATAATATCGAGATGCCTATTTTCAGCGGCATAGTAGTGTAGCGTAGTCTCGTTACACTTCTCCATGGCGTCGGCATCGGCATGAGCGCCCAGGTCGGTACAGCGGTCTGTGAGATCTCGATAGCCAGACCTGAGAATTGAAAACGTAGAGGAGAAGACAGAATCGGCTCACACGACTCGCAATCCCTAAATGTCATTCTACAGCTTAGCAACAGCCATCTCTCCAATGTCGCCGGCGGCCTGTCTGAGACTGAGGTCACCCCTGTACGCTCGAAGGACATACCCACCTGTATAGGATAAGAATTAATGCTCAAAGATTACCTTCGCGCGATCGCAGTAGCTCGGTAAGCGTTACAAAGAGGGAAGGGTTCATTCAGACGGCGCCGCGCATGCGGGGCGGTCCGCGAACATCTCATCCGTGCACTAATTATATATTATGCGTTCAAATCCTGGATCATGCTTTCAATGGCTGCCAAAATTCACGCGGTAATTTACGAGCTTTGCAAGGATAACTTCCAGAGTGGACCGTATTTGCTCAGGGAATACGAAAGCCTTGCATCTCCTATGCAGCAGAAGTACCCGGAAAGAGTCAACCATAACGGCCGTCACTCGACATGCCGTCGTGCACCATGATGAGTGTTATGACCTACAAAACAGCTTCTAGACTCGATGGATGTGGTTTGATCGCATATATGATTGTTACTCAAACGTGCCATCTGGCCTCTCTATCGAGCTGGGGCTTTCGCTTCTCCGACTACTATGGATCAGACCTGTCGTGGACAGACTCGAGTCGCCTTGAGACGGACTAGATGGATGGACACTCAGCCTGAAGTAGAGCCGGAAGAGGACGTACTGGAGAGAATGCTCTTGCTTGAGGTATGGCGGTGACATACTTTACCACTGGTCCGCGAGAACGCCGACTGATGCGTGTTCTAGCGCAGGACCAGACCACAAGCTTCGTATCTATTCCCAAATTCGGCGATTGGAGCAGAGAGAAGATTCCATTTGGTAAATCTGCTTTTCGAAAACCAGGATGTCCTACAGCTATGCCATGATACCATTTTCTTGGCGATCAGACTCGTCGACCGATACAGCAGCAAAAAAGCTGTCCCTCAAGAGAGCCTCTACTTTTATTACGGTGTCTGTCTGCTGATCTCGAGCAAATACATCGAACGGAGGGAAAATATACCAAAGCTAGATAAGAGAGATTGGGTGCTGTACAGAGCCAAGGACTGGGACGTCGAGTCCGTGGAAAGAGACATCTTGGAAACACTCGAATATACGATCGGTCGTCCTTTACTGACTGAGTTTGCCTGGATGGAACTTCCTCAACAGGAGCGCACGAAGCAGACCATGGACATGGTCATGTACCTCTGTAAATTGACTCTATTTGATCCGGGGCTCGTACCAGTCCCATCTAATGTTGTGGCAAGATCTATTGTAGCTGCAGCTAGACTGGCTCTTAGACTGCCGCCAAAGCCGATACTTACGGATGAAGCTCACCATGAGCTGGTTTGGCAAGTGCTGTTCCGTTTGTTCAGAGGACTCGAGCAACTTCCAAGAACACTGTTCGACGAGTACAAACGTCCTGAGAACTCATTTGTAGCGGTCATTCTGAATTATCGTTTATCGAACTTCAATACTCCATAGTAAAGTATACTTACGGTCTATGCATTTTTGCCGACTGCAGACATCCCGAACAACACGTCAACCAGTGCATGCACATCTCGAGAATGTCGTTAAGGAGCACATCTTCATAGCACGATTGTGATCACTGCTGGGTACTTGTGTTCAATGCTATGAACGCGAATCTTCCCAAGCGGCCTGGCTGTGGATTGGTCTGTAACACGAGGCTACCTGAAGACTATACTACACTTGAACCCTGCCATGGTGGGAAACTTTCTCAACTGCCACATCAGACTGCCCAAATCGATCTCGCTATGATCTGGACGAAGCTTGATGACATCTGTATGTTTTACAACAAGCGGAAACAATGCCAGATCGCTCGAGGTCAGTATAGGCAGCGTCAAAGCGGGCGCCCACAACCTGAGGTCATCCAGCATGTCTATCCAGGCGCTGTATGGGATCTTCCTTGCTGTCTTGTTTCTCGGAAGCTGCAGGATAAGCTTCGCACCAGGCCGTCTCCGTTTCAACGTGCCCAGGAATCTCTCCAGCCATTCCGAAGAGAAGGGTGATGTCTCTGGAGCTTCATTTCTCCCATCAAATGGTGCGCTCAGCATCCGGATTCTGATAGGCCTCCTCTTTTGTGGTGCTGTTCTCGGCCAACCCCTAGTTCGACATAACATCAGAACCCTTTGGCGGCGCCTGCGATGGCCTGATCATGTGAGTGATGAAGAGACAAGCGCGGATCTCCTGATTTTACCCATATTTCTGGACAATCGCGACGTATGACATGGAAGTCACCGGGCAGAGAAGTCAAATCGTATGCAAGTCCCCGGCAATCAACGCTCTTCCAGGAGCACTGTGTGATGGAAATTTCGTTTCGTAAGTGATCAGCCACTATTGGTATCGCGAAGATGGTCATTAGATAGGACACTAGAGGTCATTCGAAGACGAGACCGATGGCTTACATACAAGCTCGGCAGGCCAATGCTCCAGCTGCCAGGTTTCGGATTGATACTCTCGCGGGAAGAGTTCTTCTGAGTCTAGCAGTGCACCGATTTTGTTCCATTGAAGTTGTCCAAGCCATCAGAGTGGCATACAGGAAACCACTGTAATCACCGAAACATTTCTCTCAATCACCAAATGAGGGAAGTTCTTGTGTATTGTGGTCTCTGATGATTGCAGCCCACCTAAGGTTCTAATTTTACCCTCTGGCTAACACAGAAAGAGACTGATGAAGCGGGGCCTAGAAAGGTCGAGATTCGTCTCGTCGACAACCATGTAATGTAATCTATATACAGGCATCTCGTCAGAGTTTATGTACTCATCCGTCTGCATTCAGGCCAGGAGAACTTGACCAATACAGCTGTCTGATGTGAACCTATTGACGAAGCTGTCCAACATGTGAAACACGAATAGTCCAGAGGAATTCATAAGGCAATCTCGAGAACGCGTCTCGAGAAGGCGTTCTCAGAAGAGTAACTTCAGCATCCAGATCTTGGTTTTGGATTGATGGGCGAAGATTGACACACGCACACACACACACACACACACACACACACACACACACACGTAATCAATTCAAACAGTGTGTCGACCCTGAAATACCCTGTCGTCATCTTGTGCACGACATAGCCACTATACGCGTGTCTCGGGGGTTCTGACTCAACTGAAGAGCAAAACTTCGAGGCAAGTGATAATCTAAAGTGGTAGGAGATTGATTGAATATGACCAGAAAGACCATCTTGGAGCTGGACCTTTCAACGTCAGTAACTGACAGTAAATCTGTGACTTCTTCGATCGTCCCGAGTACTGATCTCGGGTCAGCCATTCGGTAACTTATGCTGAAGAGCGTGCTTTCTCAGAATGTTTCTTCGGATGTCCGTCTGCTGGAAAGATCTACAAGGCCCCCTGCAATGCACTCTATCTCAGTGGGGTGACTTTGGCTCAAGCGTGGAGCGTGACATCAACGAGAGAACACAGCGGTAGATATTTAGTGCCTCTCTGAAGATCCTCCAACTTCTAGCACCAATCAAGAGTCCAATGTGTGGTTCTGGACTCAGGAAAAGATGGATTCCTTAGCTCATGGACGACTGTGAGTTCGACGTCGAGCGGAAGAATTCACATCCCTCTGCAATCTTAGACTCCCCGGGTAATCAGATCACCAGATTGCATTCGTCGACTTCGAGGCACGACCTTCGTGTGGACGGCCCTACCACAGCGCTGGATCTCTCGCATATACTTCGGAAGAGCTGGTGTACGTGCCACAGAACTTGATAGAGATGTGCAAGCCACAGTCTCAGCCTTCCAACTTGAACGACTTACCGACCGAGATATTGCTTCGAATTTTGGATTGCATCCCACCTTTCTTCCGGGCATGCGCACTCCCACTTGTCAGCCGAAGAATGTACCAGCTTGAGAAGCGGTTCTGGATCGACTGTCGCCCGACGCGTTCTAGTGAACGTTCGTGTTCAAAGACAGAATTCGCACAGCGCTACTGTTGCCTCAAACCTGGCTTACAGAGAGCTTTGAGAAACAATGCCAGCATTATCCCGCTGCAAACGGTTCTCATTCCAAGCAGTTATTTTGCTTTGTCGCACCTGCTCCTTAGTGAAGCGTCGGAAGCTCGGCAACAGAACACCAAAACGTTGGAAGGCATATGTCGAGCCCTTGCCAATGTTTGCTGCAGCACAAGTCTCCCGGACAATGCGATGCAACTCAGGAATGCGACAAAGGCACAGGCACGGACCCGTGATACGCTTATGGTACACATCGTGGATGCTGTTGGAGCTGTGGTCAAAGTTGAAGCCGCGCAACCCACAGCCAATATCTCAGATCTTCACTTGACATGCTTCATGTTCCAATGCACAGATGATGCCGTGCGCGCTGTTTGCGAGGCTTTGGAATGGTGAGTATCCTTGCCTTGATAAAGGCATGGGCAGAGCAGGCCAGCCGTCGACTTTGTCGGGGTCCAAGCACTGTCTGCCAAGCTCGTTGTTGTCTCCAGGAAGCGGCGTGCGAGCTTTGGATAATTGGCAAGGGTCTGTGCTTTGTAGCGTGCTGACGTCTGGCTTCCACGAGGCTTCACGAGGCTCCAACACACGTCCTGTTCGTGCAGTCGACTTGATCAATCTACCATGGCTTCTCGTAGCTTGACTGGCTATTTTGAGGCTTGGAGAGGCGCTATATGCGCGCCGACAAGCTATGGCGCTACACGGGCTCAAATTGCACAACATCTATCCATTCCACGCGATACTGCACAAAAGATCTACTATAAATGGAAAACAAAGCCGGCACAGACAACATAGTAGTTATCCTACACGCTATACATGCTGCTAGACTAAGAGAGCAGCCAGGACCAGAGCCTATGATCCCCGAAGGGTCTATAGAGTTACAACAAATTCGCCATGATATGCTTATAAAGTATAAGTTTCGAACTCGACAAGATGCTGCTACTTTACCTCTTAAATACCCCGCATCCCGTTATGTTGCCGACAATATAGCTAAGGACCATAGCCACACTATCTCGCTTAGAGCACACGTTTAAAAAACGAGGCTAGATACTAGGGATTTTCGATAACACCTTATTTATTCCGCCAGGATTATTCGCGTATATTACGGCTATAATATCTACCGGGACCTAAGCCATAAGATTATTGTTATCTGCCTATATACCCTTTTCTAGGCGCTCATATACCTACAAGTAGTAAGATTAAAGTAAATGCTTTAGTAGGCGCTAACGTAAGTAGAGAGCTAGCCTTTCTAGAGGACTCGGATGCTTAGTTTAGATGTATATTACTTGCTGCCGGCTGCTAAGATAGTGGGGCTACTAGGCCTACTATTATATAGGAGCTAAAAACTAAAGAGCAAAAAGGCAAACTAAAAGATAATATTAACGTAATAATGCTAAGGCATAAGATGTATGGTAAAATGAGATACATAAGGCTAGATATAAGCCATAACTAGAGCCATGTAAGTGTTATGGCTAACTATTCTTAGGAAGAATAACTAGTCACGGGATTTGTACTCGTAAAGAGGAGTATTAAGCAATTAAAGCAGTAGTGTAATATGTAGTAGTGTAAACTAAAGGGACTATTAGAACAACTATTTAAGTTAAACGTAGGACCTCCTACCGAGTTCCTACCTACCTATATACTTAATAGATAATAAGTATATGCATGTTACTCTATATGCTCTATTGTTCTACTTACTCTATTAAAATTAGAGGGAGCAAGAGATTAGATAGAGTAGGGTGCATTAGGTAGCCGCCTACTATAAAGTGCTCTATAGAGAGGACGTGTCTTAGTAGAATCCTTAGAGTAGGATTCCTAAGATGGTAATAATCGACTATATACGAGCTAGAAACTAGTACGCTTAAAACTAGATTATAACAGATAGATAGCTCCTAAGATTAAAGAACCTAAGGACAGAAAAGGTAGTATTAACTTCTTATAGTATGCTAAGCATTGCCTTACTACCTTAGGAGGTCTATATAAATAAAAAAAAAAAAGATTCGAAGTCTAAATCTAGATTTTAAGATCTAACTTATTAAATATAACGTGGTTATACTTAATAAGGTAAGGGAAGCTCTTTTCTTATCTAAATATCCTATGTTCCATATTATACGCTTTATAGACCATTTGTTACGGTGCTAACTGTTAAGATTATAAGCGCCGGTCGGTAGGGTGACCCTGCCGGCTAGGAGCTCTACACTAATTAAGAGGTGCTCTACCGGCCTAGAGGGCTTAGTATAACAGAGCAGCCTATAGGCTCCTATAAGGTGCTCTGCTATGCTCTACTACTCTGCTCTATAGAGCAGAATAGAGCATATAGAGTAACCTACATACACTCATTATAGAAAAGGTATATAGGAAGGCAGAACGACTATCGGTAGTTCTACGTTTAACTTAATTAGTTATTCTAACAGTCCCTTTAGTATACACTACTATACATCACACTACTTACTTTATTACTTACTTAACACTCCTCTTTACGAGTACAAATCCTGTAACTAGTTATTCTCCCTAGAATAGTTAGCTATAACACTAACCTACTATATTATCTAGTAGGCTACTAGGAGATAGTCTAGCAGACTATCTAGCACTGTTAGCCATCGCCGTTAGGGTGACCCTAGCTAGGGTCACGTGGATCCTAGAACCGAGGTTCTGCTAGAAAAGATCTTATAGCTATCCTAACTATTGTTTATAGCTCTTCGAGCTACGTCCTATTAGTACACCTACCTATTATTTGCACTGCCTATCTATAGATAGCCTATTAAATATCACTGTACCTATATAGCTGCTCCTTCCCCTAGATACCTAAGCCCGCCCCGTAACACTATTCCCCTAATTCGCTAGTATATAGGATAGAAAACTGTTCTATAGCTTCGAAAAAGTAACTAGGCCTTAAGTATTAACTAGATGCTAAGAAAGCAATTAGGACTAGAGCGAGAAGATAAGTACAAAGGCTATGGCAGCAGAATATAGATATGGGTAAAGCGGCAGTAGACTGCTACTTAAATAGGGTATAGGTTAATAAGGTAACTATTTATATGGCGCATATAGGGGATAATAGTTAGTATGGCTAAACACAAATAACGCGGATGTGATTTAAGCCTTGTTTAGGCCTGTGTTGACTATATATACGCCTATATATACTTGGAGTTAATAGAGGTATGTTGTATTAAAAGAGAAGTCTCATGTTGTATAAACGAGAGGTGAACGAGAAGTCGTGAGATCTCTAGCCGGATTGGGCTAGCCTCGAATCCGGGGAAGGGGGAAGCGTGGGGAGGAGGATGTTTCCACCCGCGACTTTTGGCTTGTTTTCGATGTGGAATTGATCAATGGATTGATCTATACAAATACAGTAGAGAAACACACATCTGTATACTCCACGAAGAATGTCGGAAGAAGAATCGCCGACGCTGCATATGGGTGGGGCGTGGCTGAGCGACTAGCGCACCTCCCCAATCAACCAAATCCAGGGGGAGTAGTGCCGCGCCCCTCGAAGTGCCGCAGCGCGCGTCGCACTGAGTTCCAGCACCTGTTCGATCAACACAACAAGTGCCACAGCCACTTCTCAACAGTGCGTCAACGCGAGACTACTACATAGTAGATGCTCCAAGAGCTCAACGTCGGCCTCTGCGCATCGATTCGAGCGGCTGGTTCACGGGCACAACGTCCTTAAACGAAGCATTCGTCCCTGGCTCGCTAAACGACAAGATTCACGTACCGCGTACGCTCACGAACAGCGACCACAACTACGACGCGAAGAGTACGCTGTCCACCTCGAACAAGAGGCTCGAGGCTCCCCCTTTGTCTGTGCGTGCTCGCTGAGCGGCGATTCGAGCTCTTCGATTCAACGGCGACAATGAGCCACTTGGCAAGAGATGGGTCAACATGTTCACACGAGACAGTCCACGCGTTGCCTTGAGTATCGGAATGTCCACTGAGGCTGATCGTATCAGCGGCATACATCCTGACTCGATTCACGGGTTCCAGACAGCGCACGGGCGAGCTCTTGATTGAAGCCCTCGCTGCAAAGAGGCAAGAACGAGTGTATACTGATCCTTACACCAAATCTGTGCGTCTTGACCACAAAATCGCGGCCGATCGAGCAGTTGAGCTCATGTAAGCATTCGCGGCTTCGATCGAGCCACTCGTGTTGCCTAAATAACTACGTGATATCTCGTCGACTAGGACTACAAGGAACTCAAGTTGCAGAGCTATCCACTGATGTTGTGGTAGTATACAGCACTCAGAAGGTTGTGCGCTGATCTCTACCAGGTGCGGCACTTCGAGGCGTGCGGCATTACAGGGGTCCCCGAGCTTAGCGCGACCCCACGGGTCTTGTCAGCTAGTGTGATCAGTCGTAGATAAATTACAGCGTCCGGGAGAACAAACAATGCGGCACTACCGTATTGCGATATTTACAGGCACCCAATCCTACTCTTTTCTTTACACTCCTACCGCACAAGAAGATCTGCCTTGGATGAAAATACGATGCGGTCGGGTGCTCCAAGAAAACTGCGGTACAGGCATTTGTGTACTTGGACTCACAAAAGCGCTGGATAGTATTGGTTCAAGCGGTCATGGTATCGTGGTGATTTGACGAAGGCTTCATAGTGGCACATCTCAGAAACAAGGTGATTGCCCTCGTCAGGTGTTTGTATACTGCTATTCAGTCTTGCTACCTTCATCGTTGGTGCATCGTTCTTGCTTATCTATTGTCAGCATACGTTCACGGATTCAATTGCCATGGATGCTAATGAATTCGCTTCGTTATTTGTTGGTTTTCTCACAGAGAAGCCAACTGTACATCCAAGATACCTGGAAGTCAAGCTGAAGAGCGAGAAGGAGCTATGCGAGTAGGTCTAACGTCCTTATGGTACTTCAAGCTTTCCAGGGCAATAGCTCATGAAACACAAACAGGAGACTCGGACTGGATGACAGATCTTCCTCCAAGGTCGCCGACGCGGCCTTTCCCTACTTCGCTTCGGTGATGCTCCCAGATTGTGACTACCCAGAGCTTGAAGTTTGCTCCAAATGGATGATTTGGGTGAGTGAAGATGGCGAGGGCACACCGAATCATCCTGGCTTGGTAGCTAACTTCTCAGATATTCCTGTTCGATGACGGTGTGTAGGATGATCACGGTCGTACTTCACGACTGACTCTTCTTGGAATTCGACAACGGTCATCTTCGAGACGACTATGATACCGCCAAAGCGCGACTGGACAAGCTCAGAGCGACGGTGGCGGACGAACCGTCTCATGATGAAGCGGATGAGATGTTACGTATACATCTTGAGATCTGGAACGCGATTAAGCAAAAGGTTCATCCCACTATCCATGCTATCGTAAAGCATACTGATCAGGAATCAGGCTTCCTTCAATGGAGGAATGTCGGCCCAGATTAGACACCGCAAAGCCATGAACGGTTACTGTGACGGTGTACTTGAGCACGTGCGAAGTAGCAGCAGACAAGAAGTGCCCACACCAGAGGAATACTTGGAAGCACGAAAGCTCTCATCTGGGTGCGAGCCGCTCTACACACTAGTTGAGTATGCGACAGTCTAGTGAAGATACATCACATCGAGATCTGACCCGATCTAGATACGCGTATGGACTGGAACTGTCTGATGATCAACTTTATGAGCCTTCAATCACAAGACTCAAAGATGCATCTACCAAAATAGCTCTCCTGTAAGTGCCGTGATGATTAACGTCTATGTTGTCAGAAGCTGATCGTCTCAAAGGCACAATGACATGATATCATGGAATAAAGAAAGAATAAGCGATTACCAAATGATCTTAGTCACCGAAACCTAATATTCAATCTGTAGACCGAAAACGTACCTCACAACTACATCAACACACTTATCAAACACAAAAGCCTCAGCGAAGAAGATGCATCTGCAACTATGCGAGACATGGTCGCGGTTGAACATCAACAGCTCTCTGACTGTTTCGAAGGCCTAAATACAGAGAAGCCCACTGAACACCATAAGATGTATATCGAGAGCATTCCGCGAGTCCCCCTTGCGAATTTGTATTGGAGGTAAGCTCCACCAATTCCAACTCTGTGCGAATCAGTCTTGACACATTTCAGTTTTGAATCTAGGCGTTACGTCCAGCCACCTTGCCAAACGGAAGAATTGATGAACGTACATCTCCCTTTCGAAGAGCTACATCACAATAAGATACGCAGAAACAGCGCCATGCTGTAGATGCTGTGATGGACACAGGTGCCTACATATGCTTATGCTTCTCTGGTTTGGTTGACTAAAAGAGGTTTTCAGACTTCTGACCAAAAGAGTTTTCCAGACTTGTTGCTTCGGCGTGCTAGGGTCGCCCTGACAACTCCAGCCCTTGTACGATTGCTAGAGAAACCTAGTTCTTTGCATTGCTGGCGTACGGTATGCTCCTATGCACAATATATGCTCTCTTCGAAGCTGGCCTGATAAGCCCGCAAGCGTGCGAGCGTGCCACTGGAACGAGTCCGAAGAGGCTAGATGTCTCCGGTATACTTCTTGTAGACATAGAATCTAGAAAGTCGGCAGCTGGCTGGACCTTTAGGCCTGGCAGATGCCGGAGAGTGTGTTTGCGTTTCCAGTCTGTTTGTTGATCTTTTCGAACGTGAGCAGCGAAGATACAGGTACGGCAGAAGCTATAAACCTTCGTCTGTGAGGCAAACAGATGAGCAACGCCAGATGCGACAAATCCGCGCCAAGAACGCGGTTTATACCATATCCGGCTAGCCCAGCATCGCAGCCGGCCTGGACTCTATCTGATTTGGGGCGTTCATGCGCCGCCCTACGACCAGTACGCTTATTGGAAAATCGACGGCCACGACTGGATCGATCATACTCCCATCGTTGGTCGGCAGACTGCCCGACCGACTATTGCTATCTGACCGATCTACACACAGATCAACGAGCTAGATTCCAATCAGTTTGACCATCAACAACACGCATGACCAGCGCGCCCAGGAACCTCTTGCATTGACCGAATCTGTTGAAGCAATCACATCGATGATTCCCTCGATTCGCTACGTGCCAAGAGAGAGACGAGAACGCAAGAAGCAGTTAACATGGCGCGCCTAGTACCGCGGCGCAAGCTAGCTCCCTTGACCTATAACCTCAGACGCCGTACCCATCGCGACGTGGCCGCGGTTCATGAGACGCTCACGCGAGATCAGTCTGGGAATAGCAATGTCGACGACGCTTCACAACCGTCATCCAGCGCCTCAGGCCATCGGCCGTCTAATCAGAGTGCCAAGGTCTTGGATGTGCATGTTGGAGCGGACAGCATACCTGCTAGGAGTGTTCCTGACAAGCCGCACGCGAAGTGGTATCGGCACAGAGCCTCCTCTAATCGGTCGAATCACATGCCAAGCCTTGACATCCGCAAGTGCACCAAGAAAAAGCGGAATGCGACTGAAGCCGGGGAAATCGACCGCAGATGGAGCGGCCGGCTACTGGCAATCAAGCGCTCTGGAGAGATGAACGAAGCGGCACAACATGTTGCAGACACCATTGATGCCCAGTCGACGCGTATTAGAGGGTCCAGCTCCTTCATAAAACGCCACAGTATATTCGCTTCACCCACATCCTCCTGCTTCAAGCCAAAAGGACTTCTGAACACTTCTGGCAACGTCTCTGCTCCTCGCCACCATTCAACCCGCGAGGCAAAGCCAAAGGCTTGGACCAGGATCTACAAAAATCGCTTGGTCGGCGACGCCAAAAGATACTGGAAGAAACCAAAGATCGAGACGTCGCTATGCATCTGTACCGCACCTGTGCTCGGATTTCTAGAGCCTGGGTGCGGTGAACGTTGTCTGAATCGCGTCATGGGTTATGAATGCGATCCAAATAACTGTGGCCTTGGAGAGTTGTGCACAAATCGCGACTTCACAAGGCTTGCGATTCGTTTGGAACGCACAAAGAACGCCGAGCAGAGGTCGAAATGTGATCCGTCCAGTATCGGTGTCGAGCTGTTCAAGACTTCAGACCGGGGCTTTGGTGTTCGCGCTTGCACGCAATTCGAGCCGCGCGAGATCATCGTCGAACACACTGGGGAGATCATCACATCCAGTGAGGCTGGCAGGAGAATGGAAGATGATTCGAAGGATAAGGCCGTGAGACTCGATTTCGTGATCAGCTTTGGTTGTGCGTCACATTCCTCCAGAACTTCTATTAAATGGACTTTGATCGAGGCATGATCCTCGATGCCACCAAAGGCTCAATCGCTCGTTTCGTCAACCATTCCTTCGAGCCCAACTGCAAGATGCTCAAAAGATTTGTCAAAGGTCAACCCCGAATGGCTTTGTTTGCAGGTGACTATGACATCTTGACCGGCCAGGAGTTGACTTACGACTACAACTTCAGGTGAGTTCAAAGATCATACATGATCGGCGTGCAACGACCTGACGGCTTTATAGTCCTTACTCCACTAAGGATGTTCAGGAGTACCGTTGTGGTTCAAGCAACTGCCGAGGCATCCTAGACCCAAGACTCAAAGATAACAAGAAGCCGGTAGACAAGACAGAAAAGGGACGAGTAGCTCATGACAAAAAGCGCAAGGTTGGCGGGCCAGCAAGCACTGCTCTTGCAGCTAAAGTGGTAAAGGAGCTTTCTCAGAAGCGCAAGGTTCCACCAATGCCCAAGGGCTGGGTGTATGTTGATAAGGGTATGGAGAAGATCAGGATCGAAGAAGCGCGCAAGGACAAGGAGATCGCCTGGTTGCAGAAGGAGGGTATTCTGCCTGCGACCTTCCGAAGTAAGCAACCCAAGACTAGGACTTGCTCATCCGGGGGCAAAGAAAAAGCCATATGACTGGTTCAAACATCCAACATCGGAATGCCTGCACACAGAACGAAGGTCACGTCTAAGGCCCTGAAGAATAAGTCTTGAAAACAAGACAATGGCCATACATTGAGAACAAGAAGATGGCGGCTCAAAAGGACGTCCGAAAATCATCTTTGCAACTTCAAGACGAAACGACATGGTCCGTTAACATATTACTAGTGGAAGTATGCTACATTGCTCGGCAGAGACCGGACTGGTAGCAAGAAGGACTTCGCCGAAACGACTCGCACCTGAGAAGCGGTGGGGATGGTCAAGTAGTAGAAAGGTAGGCATAAACGGAAACCCTAGAAGAAGAGTATGGCTCGGGTGTCTCGAGGTGAACTTGCACAGTGACATTCCTTTCTACCACCTGACCACGTCTATCATCTTATGGACCTAAGCCTCATTAAGTTATACAGATTGGTTTGTTTGCTTCTTTTCTTTGACCCCCACACACTAGTACTAACATTAGCATGATCCTCCCCACTGTTCTTCGCCTCGCAACCTCTTCGGCCTCTGCCACCTCGTCTGATCCTATACTACGTCTTGCTGGATCTATCCATAAGCTCAGACTGAAGTCATATACTCGATCTTGGCTGCGAACATTCCTCACAGAGTTCCCTTCATCGAACTTCCCAAAGCTGGTTAGGCCGGCTTTGGCGGTGAAACATACGCATTTGCCATATTGAACGCTCCCTAACAGGGCAAGTACGATGGAAGGAACACCTATAGGTGATTGCTAGAAGCTGGACTTTATTCCAACAGAGGGACTTAGCGCCAAAGCTTTGGCAGCGATGACTGCCGACAGGTAGTTATGAACAAGAGTGTATTTTCAAAACAACTCAGACTACAAGATGAGCTATCTCCTAGTATCCACAGCAAAATCGATACGAGATGAGCGTCATGACCGAAGCTCGAGACAACAGTCTGGGGTAAGATAGAATGTCGCCACCGAGTTGGTAAGTGCCATGTTGGCTGTCACCACTTGGAGAAAGATCCGAACAATTTTGCTCCTAGGTCTTTCCCAGAAGATATCTGCCAGACTCCATGTAGACTAGCGTTAGTGCGGTACCCTCGATGCTCAGCACGACAGTGAGATACATCTCTCGATAAGGGAACAACCACATCATCAAGCACCAGTGATTCAGATGACTTGCACTCCGATGAAAACACGTTTACCTCACAGAAAAGAGATCATACTCTGAACGCCCGAGTCTGGCCGGGACAAGTCTCGGTTTTGACTTGAGTGCGGTCGCTGGAATTGGACGGCCTCCCTTGATTCTGGAGGAAGGAAGCTGGGACCAAATCCCTCGCACAGGACATGCAATGATGATATTTGTGAGGCATCTTCGTCACTAAGCGACTGCTCTTCTTTGCTCAAGCCATGGATGCTCGAATCGTTGTGGGTGGCAATGGGGTTGGAAGGGCCGCTTCTTCCAAGACCAGGAGTATTTTCGGACCCCTTTTCCGGCTTTTGCTCTGATAATGGCCAATCTGACGCGATTATGACAAAGCTCCCTTTCGAGTGTTTATAAGCCTCAGTAACCGTAGGCTGGGTTGATGGCGGCTCGTCAGTTGGGGGGATTGGAGCTGCAGCGGCGATGAGCTTCGGGCTAGATGGACTTCTAGGAGCACTACATGGAATAGAGCTCAGGATCTGTCCTGTATGTGAAGGTCGTGTTCCATTCGAGTTTGGTGCTTCTTTTCCGTCGTCTCTTTGCGGTATTCGGCTCTTGGCTTTGATAAATCTTCTTAGAAACTTGAATCGCGATCTGATTCTGGCTTTGCCATGGTCGGTACGCCCAGAAACATGATCTTTATCGATGTCTATCGATTTTTGCAAGGCTTGCACACAATCAAACTTCTGTGAGCCGAATGAACCGTTTGTGAGAGGCATCTTCCAACAGAAGGTGATAAATAGGATGAACGAGCGAAGAGGTGGAAGAGTCAAGTCAGCAAAATCGTATCTGGTCAGGCGTGACTGTGTGAGTAGAACAAGAAAAGTGACCGAAGGAGGAATTGAAGGAACACATCCAATCCATTTCACATTTTTCAAATGCTATTGATTCGCGCTAAGCGGCATCAAACAGCCACCACCCCCTGCCAAATCATCCTGCCCCGAAAAGCCTGCTTGGAGACTGGGATCATCACCATTCAACCTGAGTAGAGAAGAGGTCTAGCGGAGAGTGATTCATGAGAACCTGTGCAGGCGCCACCACAATCTTGTACCTCTTTCACGTGGAAAGATCTCAATTTAGCGGACGGGCTAGGATAAGAATCCCGAGCACTGCGAATGCAGCAACAGATGAATTTTCATATAAACATCATGCATGTAAGTGTTCCTTGACACTGTTCTGGTAGTCAAGCAGCACTTACTTCACATCTAGATCAATTTTCCAACACGAAGGCACTCTTGAAATAGTCTGTGCTCTGGCTCTTGTGCTGGCTCACGCCGTTCTGCATTGAAACTAGCCTCGATTATGCGACAAACAGCAGGCTCGGGACAGAATGGCTGCCGGACAAACGAACTGCCGGCGATGAGACCTCAACAGCAGTCCGAAGCTACGTGGCTCGTAGGCTCATGTGTCTTGCTGACTCTCTTGCATGCACTTCAAACCACGTAAGCAGTTTGCCTGCTTCTGCCCATGATCGACAGCTGACCTTGCGGGAGTGGCCAATTGCAGACTAGCTTACATGTTTCTGCTAGTCACGTAGAAAATGCTGGGACTACTCTGAGGTACTGATACACAACCCGGCATAGTATACGATCATTGTCACTCTAACCTTGAAAAGTCGAGTGAAACCTTATATCAGGCTGCATCTATGTGGGTTTCAGTCCCACTGATCTTCTGTGACGAATTACGCGAGACCCATGAAACGCTCTTTCCACCAGGCGTCAGATCAGTGACTGGCAGGTTGCTCAACGCCAAAGCCAATACATGCTCAACAATTTCAATGCTGTGACTTAACTGCATCGTATTTTCCTGTACGTCTTGAGATGTGACATGTTCTCATAGTGTTTAGATCTACTGCCTGCTTTCACTCATCCATTCTCGCAGGATGTGATTGATCTGCACAAATTCCTGTCCGTAGCAATTCATGCCCGTCACTTTTAGCTCTCGAGATTCTCCTCTTCTATCTTTCGCTCCTTGGCAAATCCTTCTGATGTACCTTGCCCCTTGTGTGTGCTTGAGCATCTGCATGTGTATGCTTCCGGGTGATTCTGGGCGTTCATCACACTAGCTGCTTCATTCTACTATGCGTCGGGAACAGTGAAAATGACGGCAGTGTCCTTGCGCGTGACGATTGTCAGCACAAATATCATGTATCTTGCATCGAAATTGTTGCCTCGAACGAGACTTTGTATCGCTACACCAACGTTTCTCAACGTCTTGCGTAGATAGTTTCTTGTGCTCGTCTTGTCATCAATCCCTTTACCTATTGACCATGAATTATGCTCCGTAGCTTTTCTGCGGGTGCAACGCCTGCTTCCTTTGGAGATGTCGTTTGTTTTGCGTTCGTTGACATCATTCTGTGCAAAGCGAGCAACTATGCTGTGGGTAAGATGCATCAAGTGAGAGATGTTGCCAGAAGCTAGCCAGCGCTGGAATGCCTTGTGGTACCCGATACTCGTGAGACTACTGATATGAGCAATTGATGATCAAGTAATCTAGTTATGAGAGTCATCTTTCGAGCCAGAACTCCATTCGGCCCGACATGAGAGTTTCTAATGGCTATCCAGCACGGAAAACGTTTTCTTAAGAGTTGAGCTATGTCGGGGACATGTCATAGCGAAATCGAGATCTGATAGCACATAATCAGGGATGTGGTTCGAAGTTTAGCTCCCTATGGCATAACCCTGGTCTGAAAACCAGATCATCGAGCTCTGACATATAGATCCATATCATTCTTCGCTGCTAGCGGTATTCCGCGAATACAAGACGCTTCCGCAACACATGATGTACTGAGCGGCTTGGAGCATACAATATACTAACTTCGGAATGGGAAAGACTGCACTGCTCATAAACATGCTTTCACTGGGAATACACCTCGATTGATCTTTGCTAACATCCCTGACATATTCCATCAGCTCAGAGGTGCAAAATCTGGTTCGTATGGCTTCAGTATCAGACGGCTGTGCCGAAGAACAGCAGCAGATAAAATGCGCCTTGGACACCGCATATTGGAGCGACAGGTCCACTCTAGTGACCATTACCACAAGCTACTGCTTTGCTAACATACTGGAGTTCTCCAAGAGATCTACTCCGGCAGTAGGATGTCAACAATGACACTAGACAGACCGAACAACAAAGCAGTACTAAGCAATAACTTGGCGTTAGGCCGCGAATCACGAATCGGTAAGAGTGAAATGTATACTAGCACCATCAGACATGCCAATATCATCAAGCACATTCTGATGATAGATAGACGTCGATATGTCTCTATCTCGAATCTGAAACCCTGACCGATGCTTGTTGGAAGGATAGTCGCAAAGTGGGCGAGGTTTCTGAGTTCCAAGCAAATGTATTGTGTGCCGACTATCAGACTTGTCGGCAAGTGCTCGATAAGCTCTTTCGAAGCCATATCAGCCGCAGTGGATATCAGCCCATGTACATTCTGGCTGGCAGAGGAAGCAGCAGAGATTATTGTGTTAATTTGAGAAGCTCCAGACGTGACCAGACTGCTAGCGAGAGACGTAGGTCCTGATACTTTGCTTCGGGGAGTATGTAGCGCATTTTGCTGCATCACTTCAAGGCTGTTAGTCTAGAGAGACCGGTCAGCGAAGTCTATCTCGGAGTATACTCTACATAGCACGTACAGTGGCCGTCAAGAAGCATGACACTTTCAGACTCTCTGATGAGAAAAGCATTACCAGACACGCGATCAAAGCGGAGAGAAAGCCAACGAAAAATGAACGAAGCTTCCGAAGAGTCCGTCTTCTGTTTTTTGCCGTTCTTCCAACGCATTTGTGATAGTTGGAGGACTGACTCGCTCTCATCGTAAATACATGCAACAGCAGGGGGCAGTTTTCAGAGGATAGGCTGGCATCTTAACGTGCTGGCAAAAACCAATATTACCGCATGCTTATCTTACTCAATTCTTAGATCGACTGTATGAATGTTATCAGTTTTTGAATCACAGCTCAAGCTAATTGTGAGCCTGGCCAACAAGTTCAAAGCAGAAGAAGATGTGAGCAGCCTAAGGACTATATCATAGCTTAGAAACGTAGGCACTTTACTGTCATGATTACAACACATAAATTAGGCGATAACCTCGGGATCCCGTAATGTGAGCAATGTATGATGGTAGTTTATTGTCCATCTAGCTCATACCAGACTGATCTGCCATCACATATCTACGGACTGTGTATCCTTTCCGAGGAATCGATCACTCGTTCTTATGGCTTGAGCGTGCTAATAGCTTATGTCAAGCACGATCCGT